>BHFT01050174.1:0-20191 GCA_004320025.1 Laticauda laticaudata | reverse complement strand
GTCAGACCTTGTTGATGCATCCAAAAACTCGTCAAGCGATCTTGGTAATACTCATCTCTAATGACCTAAGTGCTAGACCCACTGTAACTACATCGCCAAAAAGGCCATTAAGATTTCTTAATCTAACTCTTACATAGCCTTCTTCTCTCTAGGTAATATACACTAATAACTCGCAAGCATACAAAACAATTTGCCTAGAGCAATACTTAAATACAGCTCATCAGTTCTGGAAACCCACATTCCGTATCGCATATTAACACCAGTTCGAAGAAAGTCCCCAAAAATATCTTCACAAGCAAGAGTTCTCCACTCCTTACTCAATTGCAAGAAAAATTAAATTTCCTTTTTAGGTCACACAGACTTGGAAAATTCTAGACCTCAGAAAACCTAAACTACCGCCCGCTTTCGCGCCAATCTAAGTATAGTATATAAATATACATTGCAATGTCCTACATGTGAATGAATCTACTCCAGCTTCAGCCATAACAATACAAGAGCACAACAATAGATACAAACTCACGGTTTATCGCCACCTAAACTTGATTGCAGGAATACGACTTCAGCAACAGAATAGTCAATGTCTGATATACGCTAACCTGGCTCTGTGGTTTCTTCCCAAACCCCAAAAATTCTTAACCTTATACTTTCTACTTATTGACCTCACTTCTTTCCTAAGAGGTCTGTAGGAAGTGTGCATAAACGCCCCAATGTGCCATACCTGTCCTATTGTTTCTTTTTATTTTCTTATATGTATCCATGTATTCATAACTATGTTTTTACTTATACCTATTATCTTGTAAGTAATTGACAAACCAAATAAATAAATAAAAATATATATGATATAATGTGAGGTGTATAGGAAGTTTAATTTTGAAATTTCAAGAAAATGACAACAACCAGATTGATAATGACTTATATTTTCTGGTGATGAAAAAATATGAGGAAATAAAACAGACTTTGAGATTGGAAGAAAATAATGAGTATAAGTCATTTATCTACTTTAAAATTTTAAAGTATGCTTTCCTCTTTCCAAGGCTTTTTTTTGCTGAACACTTGATTTAGAAAATTTGAGTGCATTCATTGGTCTCAGTGCCAATTACACATCCCTGGCAAAACCTAGAAAAACCTCTCTCTCTATATATATTGCTATGTTTTGCCAGATATGTGTAATTGGCTCTGTGACCAATGAATGGATTTCTGTTTTAGAAATAATAGCTGTACTTGTGATTGTTTTTTTTTATTACTTTGGTGAGAAGTGGTAGAGATCTGGCAGTTTATTTCTGGGTCTTGTCAATCATAGCTTTCACTGCCAGTACTAACATTTCCTTGCAACACTTACTTGATTTCTCCTTTGTTTTTTACTCTTGGTCTCTCTTTCATGCTTGCTTATTAGACTGGGTGAATTGCAGACACATAGGCAGGTCTTGAATGAAATGGACATAAGATCTCTCTCAGTGTTGTTCACAATGGAGACCCAGGTTTTAACTCATCTACAGTCACAGAAATTCACTTTGGCTCAGTTACTATCCCGCAGCAAAACATACTTCATTTGTTATGGAGAAAGAAAAGGAGAAGGGAGGGTATCTAAATTATGATGAGCTACTGTGTAAAAGGCAAGATATACAGGTTATTATCAAACAAATGAATGAATACCTCATTTTTTGTGACTGGAACCTGCTAGGCTACTTGTGAGCATGGGTCTAACACTCTTTCAAAATAGCATTAGCTTACATTCAAAAATACCCCTTTGTGTCTTTAAGCTGTCATTTGAAAGGGAATTAAATCCTCTGTCCTAGGCAGCTACTTATATTTGTGCAATCCAACATCCCCTCTCCCCCCCCATACCTTAAGCAGACTCATTAGTAGATGCTTTTTATGCCAGCAGATGTCACTCAATGGAGGACAAAACAACTATCAATTATTTTCTTAACTGGTCTTGCAGTACACCCATAAGGACAGTGCTATTTTGCTGTCAAAAAAAAAGTTTGGGTTATTGGAGCAAACAATTTACACTGATTTTCTTTCTGCTAACTCAAGGGCTGAGGGTTATCATCTTAACACAAGCACCAAGGAAATCCTCTTTCTTGTGCTAGCCTTGTTATTCCTTCTGAAGCTCTGATGTAATGTTATCTTTACATAAGAATTAAAATAAATCTACATTGAATCCTTCCTGAAACCAATAAAGAAGCTTTGTAGAAACAACTTGGCATCCTATGTGTGTACCTTTCTATAAATCTGATTTATAACTATTGATAAACATTTCATAACCTTTCATTGGAGAAGCATTAATAATGACATTTGTTTTATTCAAGGAAGTATTGATAAAATGATTTTTAATACCTTAAGTTTCATATATTTATATGTTTTTGGTGGATTTACTGTTCAACAAATAAAATCAGAATATTTTCAAGTTAAAATTTTTTCTACCTATGGAACATACAATAGCAAACCTTAGCCTTGCTAGCAATACTCATGGGAGATAGAGGGAGAGAGATTAAAGAAAGTCAAGTTATTAGCCATTGCAATGTGATGGAAGACCTGCTTTTTGTGTGTGTGTATATATATATAGTGTTGATGAATGTACAAAATGGGAACATTGCAATGTTTATTTCATTGCAATGTTCATTGCAATGAGCACTACAATTCACTGGAAGCAAATTGACATTTCTACATATTGGGACTACTTTAGTATCTGCATGTGAGACCCAGATCACCAACATCTCTGTATAAAATGGAGACATTTCAAGATTACTTACATGAACTCTGAACAACTTTTTTTTTCTGAGCAAACAGCAGGAACAGAATTTTTGCAGCTGAATTGCAATTAGTTGGGAATCACAAGATGCCATTGACCTTATAACTGTTGATGGAGCTTTTGTAGACTTGAACTTTTAAACAGTTTGGATATAATACTTTTTAAAACAGCTTCTTAAAGACTGGAAACCATCAGAATGGCAAGCTTTATCTAATTCACTGGTTAAATTTTCTTCAGCCCTTTTAAAAAAGAAATTTTAACTGTGAGATTTGTAAAAAATTAATTGAGGTTTTTGAATAATACAGCAGTTAATTTAATAATAACAAAATTAATAAACAATATTTTTATCTACATCATATAATTTTCAATAAAATTATTGCAAAGAAAAGGAAAGCATGTATAAAATGAGGAAGAGTTGGATTTCACTGCTGCAACCACCATCATTATTTAACAGACAAGCAATGGATACTTCCACTCTGTGATTAGGTATGACCTTATCTTCTTGGTTTAGGTGATCATTAAAGATGACACTTAGAAAAAATGTTTAGGTGAGCTCTTTAATAGCATCAAGGAAGATTTTGAAAATTATCAAAACAATTGTTTTGTTTTTAATTATCAGAAATATGCTTAAATGTTTTCCCAGCTGAGTTTGGAAGTACATCTAATGGCATCCTGTAATGCCTGACATTTGAACTATCAGAGGGGGTTATCTTTTTACTGGATCCAGTCCTAGTTCATGTCTGTGTGTATGTCAGTCATGGTTATGTGAGAGGGATAACACTTCATGAATTCTTATTCTAATGGATTTTTATCTACAGAAGTTTGAATCACAGTAACTAATCTTTGAAATGGTGCCGCCACTTGTCTTCCTGTAGCATGTGTTCTTTTACTATATATTTGTTTTTGCCTAAATCCAATCAATTTTGAAAATCTGATTCTTGGGAGGAAAGACTCTATTGGGCTTCTTTTGTTTGCTTTTTTTATTCCCTTCTCTGTACAGTCAATGAACAGGAATATAGGTGGAAGTAATATTTGTAAAGAAGTACAGGACAAATTGAATCTGTTCAATGCCTAGATATTCTTGATAAGGCCGTTATTTGTTTCTCTTGCAGAGACAATCTGTCAGTTGCTTGATACAAAACTTGCTTGAGGCCTGTTTCTTGCCACCAATGGAGAATACACACAATTACTATGTAAATGCTAAGCAATCTTTTGATGTTTCCAGGACTGAGAAAAGCATCAGCAAACTGTGTTCTCTTTTGCATCCTTCTTGTCTGGCACTTTTCTGTCTTACAGATTTAACTATATCACGTAACAAAGAGTGAATAATCTCTTCTTCTAATGAACAGTTCAATTGAACTATCCCATAAGTTATATCCCATTTGAAGAAGATTTGATTAATAGCACAATCATTTTCTTAGCCAGTCTTTTCTTTTTCCTACAGACCAGATGAGAGAAAGTTAATTTTCACTTGAATGATTCCAGTTTCCAACTGATAGAGCATGTAGCAGTGTTCTCTAACTCCAAAGCTATCACTTATCTTGTCAGATTGCCTTCAGTCACTCCTATACACTGTCACAAATTTAGCAAAGGCTGGTGCAGATTTCATTTCAGTGTAGTCCAGATGGAAGACTGATGCTAATAGTCAGCAGCATTTGAATGAGAACCAAAGCTATTTATGACCTGGCCTTCCCTTCCTGTGGAGCTGTATGAAATCTTGCCAGGAGAACCAGTTTTCTCTCTTATTATTCTCCCTCCTTCCCACTCCTTGCATTTCCTTCCCTGGAACAATGACTCAAATTAGTTTACACAGATGTCTGTTTGCAAAGCAAACAAGAGGTGGCTCCTTGGTGTCCTGTCACATTCCCAAAACAGTGTTTTTGGTGGAGAGATGGGCATCTACTAGAATGAAAGGCAACATGGATGGCAGAAAGGATATTGGGCATTTATTAGCACTTTTCTACTTAGATGCATGTTTGCAGTTGAAGTTGGTAAAAATATTTGATTTGCAGAATTTTAAAATATTCATCATATTGCCTAACAATGGTGAATACCCTTAACAAACTAGCCAAGCTGTGAAGAATAAAGTTTGGCATCTGCAATATTTCAATGTTTTTGGTGAACAGTTGCTAAACTTAGTTCAACAGTAAAAATGATAACTCTTTTTTATTCTGATTCTGATTTGTGTGTCATGAAGTAGAAACATTTTGTTGCAATAATGGGATCTATAAACGTGAAAGAATATCTTACATCTTGTCAAGTGTCTGTAAACTTGAATTTGATGATATAAATAGAATAAAATTCTAAGATTGCTATTTATGCCCAGTGATAATTTGTGAAATACATTTAGATAATAGTGCTGTCTTGGATATTTGATAGATTCACATAATGTTATTTCTGTATATATTTTTTACAGTTGGAATGCAGATTCAGTTTTATGAAATTAAATTCCCACAAATTTTGTTGTGTAACCTCTACATTAATTGTTCACTCATGATGCATGAACTTGAGATTGGGTATTTGTATTATTCTATGAATTTATATATACACGTACACACATGTACACATACAATAATAAACAGACCCAATTTTAAATAAAAGATATATTCTCCTTCCATCAAATAGCAGAAACAGTTTTTGTGACCAAAAAATAAAGCATAATGCTGTAAACCAACATATAATTATTTGTGGTTCTAATTGTTTTATATGGAGTGGACATTCTCTTAGAGGACTTCTGAATTCTAATACAAAAAGAAACTGGCATAGATGACATGCATGACTCTATATAAAGAAAATAACTATGCTTCTAGCAATGGGTTTGGAATCCTTTCAATTAATGCAGCAAGATCCAATCTGGGTCGGTCATCAGGACCAAATCTGGGTCGGTCACCAGGGCCAAAGCTTTTGTCTTTTGAACTTTCGGATTTGTGCTGGACTCCATTTAATCTTTGGCATCCATGATTTAAAAAATTATTTCCATTAAATATTTACATATAACACTGTGAAACACTACACTGATATTTTAATCAATTTTCTATGACTTTTATAACATGAAAATAAGTAACATGAAGTTACTCTGTAAATAACCCTTGTTCAACTTCATTTTTCCTGGTCTAGTTTCTATTCATATATTGTACCTGACTATATTTTTTTCCTGTTGCATTATTAACAGCTGGTGTTAGCATTGACATGATGTTACCCTCCGTGTAACCTTTATTCCCTGAGCTTTGCCTTGTTAGTCAGTCATGATTTTGACCTCTTGCTCTGGTTCTCCAGAAGGAAAATGTCAATGGATAAACTTATAATCTGTTTCAGTGAACCTTAAAAATGTTGTTGATTATTCCCCCCCTCCTGATAATTTATAGCTACTGTCACTTGGCAAAGTATGGAATGCACAGAATTGATATAATGATGCCTAGAGGCAGGTTCCTGAGTTATTGAACAGAGCTGGAACTTTGTCTTAAACTAGAATTTCAAATAAGGAAAATCCAGTAGTACAGGGAGCATTTATAAAATGTGTGTAGGCATGTGTGCTTAAGAGATACTTATAAATAAAGGAGAACTATATTAATCTTTATTTTCTTCAAGAAACAGTTCTGATTTGATAACTGCTGTGTATGTGCTTCATAGATAGCATTTTGTCATTAATGTTTTTTTTTAAAAGCCTGATTACTGTTAAGGATTTTTTTTTTTTGATATTTGCTTGGAAACAGCATCAGAATAATAACCTGAGAATTCTGATTGACTTGTTTTTCTCATTGCTTCCCCTGAGTCTACTTTGAAATCTTTCATGAGTTTTTCTTAGCTGGAAAAAATGAGATAGATACTTATGCCTTAGTTCAAGTAATCCTTCAACCAAATGTGACCCTATACTCACACATTTCCACGTCAGGATCTGAAAATATCCCATCCTCAAGAAGTTGTGCTATCAGTACCCCTTTCCCCAACGTCATAAATGTTGAATATTATGTTTCATTATGGATGAAAGGAAGTACAAATGAATCAGTGTTACAAATAGAACTAGAATCCTAAAGCCCTTATTTCCAGAATAATTTTGGGCATATTTTAAATTTGGATCATAGCTGTTTCCATGTAATAACCAGGTCACAATATTATAAAAGTCATTTTTTACTGGATGTGTGATTACCTTCTTAGGCATAACACTTATAAGCTTTCTAGGCTTCCTCATTTACAGGGATGGATCCTTACAGAACTTGGGTAAAAATATAGCCCCTCAACTCCATTGGAGTTGTGTGATTAATAAATCTAAAATAATAATAATATTTACTCTATTTTTTAGTGTAAAATGACTATGAAATAGCTGATATCTTAGATTTCTCTATTGTTAAGAAGTCTGACAAATTACGGAGTGGCATATGGTTTTGGAAATAAGTAGCTTTAAATTTTGGCTGTAAAAAGAAACAACTGGGAAATGCTGGTAACATTGAGAGCAGAATAGGTCCATTATATTAATTATAAGCAGTACACCAGAGGTGGTTTTCAACAGTTTCTGACCAGTTCTGCAGACCGGTAATGGAAATTTTGAGTAGTTCAGAGAATACCACCTCTGACTGACTCCATCCCCATCTATTCTCTGCCTCCCAAGTCCCAGCTGATTGGTTGGGTCTTCTTTTGTTGCCCTGCACAGAAGAACGGAGCTGGAGAGCAGGTTAGTGGGATGGAGAGGGAGTAGGATTTTTTGCAGTAAGCTTCCCCCAGGACTGGGGAGGCAATGGAGATTTTACAGTATCCTTTCCCTGCTATGCTCTCAAAGCTACGCCTACCAAACCATACCACACCATGTCCACCAAGGCACTCCCACAGAACTGGTAGTAAAAATTTTTGAATTCCACCACTGCAGCACACTGTGATTGGGGAATAAATAATGAACCTTTAAGACCTGTCAAACTGCTCATTCTCCATCCAAATTTTTCATGGAGAAAGAAATCTAAATATAGATCTACATTTAGTGCTTATCCGCACTGCCCAATTGCCATGTTGCTAGAAGAAGCAAGCATCATTTCAAGAAAGCAGAAATAAGTGACTGTTGTTGCCCTCTATTAATCTTCTGTTGCTTACGATCAAAGTGACTTCCAAGTGAGTTTTTCTACTCCACATTTGAAGTACAATTATGTATTTCTCTGGTGAGATGGACTGCAGATTAACACCAACAACTCACTGAATATTTTGTAGAAAAAAAGAACACCCTTGAAAGGAGTCATTGCTTACTATGCGCTTTAATCACTTCTGTATCTTTCTTTTCTAACAATGCTGAAGAAACACAGTGGCTATGATCTCTTCATAGCATACTGAAAGTGCACATAGCATATTATTCAATACTGCCAGAAATGTTATTTTTAATAGCTATTTTCTTTTCCTGAAGTACCTCTTTTTCCCACTGAACTTTTATGAAAATATACAGTTTATTATCATTTTTCACTAAGAAAGGTAAGACAGAGTGTAAGAGTGGAATTTTATTTTAAGGCAGTGGTTGTCCCTGCATGTATTTGAATTATGATGCTTTAATTTTGTAGGGGCTGTGGTTGCAAAGTGTTTAAAATGCAGTATTGCAGACAAACTCTGCCCACAGCCAGGAGTTCGATCCTGATTGGCTCAAAGTTGACTCAGTCTTTCATTTGAGATTGGTAAAATGAAGACCCAGATTGTTGGAGGCAATATGCTGACACTGTAAACTGCTCAGAATGTAATGTAAAGTACCATGGAGTGGTATAACTCTAAATGCTATTGCTATTGTATATTTTTATTTATTTTTTATTGCCTTTACTGCTTTATAAGTAATTCATGACAGAGAACATTTATAATGCTCTTTTTTCCTTCTATTTTGTTCACAACTGTGATCCTGTGAGGTGATTTGGCCTGAGAGAGAGAGAGTAACATGTCCAAAATCAAAAATCAAAATCAATAGACTAAAATCAAGCAACTCCTGGTTTCTAGACCAGCATCTTATTTATTACACCAAACTGGATCTCTACGATCATATACATTTTATATTATAGAATGAAGAAAATTGTTGATAATTTCTTGGATCACAAAATAATAAACAATTCAATGAAGTAAAACCAGACTGTTAACTGAAAACAGTAACAATTAAGCTAAACTTTAACTTTAGTTTGGAGAACCAGTGGTAACCTTCCTCCAGGAGTGGGATGGGAATGGAGATTTTGTAGTATCCTTCCCCTGCCATGCCCACCAAGCCACACCCACCAAGCCATGCCATGGTCACCAAGCCATGCTCACAGAACTGGTAGTAAAATTTTTTGAAAAATGCCCTTTAAGTCACAAAAAAGAAAAAAAAGTGTTTGAGTACATGAAAAACAGCAATTAAAATTAATCAGCTGACATGAGTTCAATTTGAACAATAGAATGTTATAACTGTCTAGCTTGAAGAAATATTTTTAGACTGGATCTATATGTTTCATATAATGGGAAACAATTAAAAATAACTGGTTGTTCTAGATTATTTTTTGCATGTTACATAGAAAATAGAAATGGCTTATTATGTTGTCATGAATTTTTCTATACCCAGTACATAACATTCGCCCAATAGTCAGTTCTCTGCTAATTATGGAAAATTCTGATTAAGCTCTTTGGTAAATGTACATTTCTAGGATGTGCATTATCTAGCCCTTTCTAAATTCTGGGTTAATTACAGTTATGGCTAACAGGACGCTTGCATATGAAATTTGGCAAGTAGATATTCATTTATTTGCTTCTCATATTTCAAGGTTCCAGTTGGTTTGTAAATATAAACACGGATTTCTAGACGACCATATTAAAAATGTAAAAGTGGACACACCAAAATCTATTGCCAAAACAGTTTGTTTACCAGGTTTTTAGAAACACTTATATATAAAACCAACATGTATCCAATGCGTCCATTCTGCATCCGCTACGCATACGGGGAACATCCATTCTGCATCCGTCGTCATCTATTACGCATCCGCTACATCCGCTAGGCATCCGCTGCGCATCCGCGCAACTAAAATCCTCTCCAGCGGTAAACGGACACAGGGAGGAAGCGAAATGGACGCGAAACGGACACGCAGAGTTAGTAGCACGGATGGAGAAAGGATGAAAGTGGATGCAGCTCGCATAGAAAGCATTTAAAACGGAAAAAACATTTGCAGAGGGGACCTATCTCGGATATTAAGGATGTCTAGAATATTAGGATGTTAGAGGGATTGCCTACGATGATAAAAAGGACACTAGTGAAGAAAAGAAAACTATATTGCCTATAAAAAGGGGGGAAAGCAACTCACCTTGGAATTCTCCTTCAGTCAAGCAGGCGCCTGCTGTGCAACGCCTCGGCAGCCTTCATCTGGGCTCTTGCTCTTCACAGCATCCGATTAATGTCCACCATGGCATCGTAACAAACTCTTTTGGGCCACCATTGTTCTACACAACAGGGTCGAAGCGCCATCTACAGGCTCTTTCACCTGATTGTATACGCGAAGAAAAGGAGGCGGCAAAGAAGTGTCTGGGTCCGAAGATGGATCCGGCCAGAAACAGCCAGAGTACGAACTGTATACAAGCTGATGGTGGAGCTGAAGAAAGAAGACAGACCTCGTGCATTCAAGAACTTCATGGGATGCACAATGTTACAATAGTTTGGAGCGTCTGAGACCCCCCCCCAGGTTGGGGGCCCCCCAAAGCAGAGCACCAACTTCCGGCCCAGCTGGACCCTGGGCTTAAGGTGGCCACGTGACTCTGCGCCACTGGCCATCTGGGCCACATAACAGCGAGATGCCCATATGGCTGGAGGTTGCCACAAACACCATCAGCATTGTGGTGGTTCAGAGAAGTGGTGCAGGCATATCGAAGAATAACCTGGAGGAAGCTCCTCCAGTGCCCTCCACTGAAGAAGGCTGGAAAACGAAAGTTGCAGAGCAATCTGGTATCAGAAGTGGAACTTTCGCCCACACGCTTGGAGTCATAGATAGCAAGCATGTGGCGCTGCAAAGACCAGCCAATGCGGGGTCGCCTGATATTCAACTACAAGGGCTTCTTCGAACATCATCCTCTTCGCCATGGTCGTATGCTAGGACTACAAGTTCATTGTACTCGATGCTTCAGGCAACGATGTCAGCTTCAGATGCCCAGGGTAACCAACGCGCAGTGACCTTCAAAGGAGGGGCTGGAACGCAACCTCATCATGGCGCTTCCCAGATTCAGACCTGCCCACCCAACAAACACGCAAAGATGGGTTGCCCTACTTCATGTGTGGGAATGATGCCTCTCCCTCAGAACCTACTCATGAAGCCCTACACTTCCAGACTCCTTCACCCGTGAAGAAAGGATCTTCAATACAGGCTGTCCAGGGCAAGGGGCGTGGTGGAGAACGCCTTTGGTATTCCTGGCCAACAGTTCCAGGATCTTCTCACCAACCATGCAACATCCGCCCAGAGACCATGAGGAGGATCGTGGAAGCGTTGCTGCATGCTGCACAATGCTATGCGCACCACTACCCAGTCTTGCAGAACAGGCTCGTGGCCTGCACACCAATGCAATGGGGATATGAGCCTGGGGGATGGAGGGCAAGGGCGCAACTGATAGCACTGAGGAGTGCAAGCCCAGCTCAATAAGAAGAAAGGCCCCAACAGAGCCTCACATGAAGGGAAGAAGCAGCGCCAACCTCCTGGACACTACTGGTTGCAACTTCCCCAGCTGGAGGCAGTGAGAGTGCGAAGACAGGGTAATGATAGTGATTAATGGAATGTTCCTTCAGCCTGTCTCAATCAAATGTGAGATTGGTGCCAATGTATGTTGGGTGGGCCTACAATGAACAGGGGCATTTAATAAAGAGTTGTGTTTATGTTGACATGTTGTGGATCAATGCTTACACTGTTATTGATAATGAAGGGCCAAAGGTGTGAAGACCTGGAGGGTGGACCATATGTTTACAAGTTCACTATGCTTGCACTGGAGGTTTATCTATCCCACAAACTATCCCTTAACCATCCAAAAGGTATCCCTGCCCATCCACAGCCATTAATCTTAACCCATCCAAAGTGTTATTACCTGCCCATCCCACTGCTATCCTTTACCATCCACAAGCAATGCAAAGGCTTAAAACTATTTCTAAAGTTCCATCGCTCATACAGGGCCCTCCCGAAACGCTCGCCATCCACCAGACTTTACTGACAAAAATAAAATGAAGCCAACTGTGTGAAGCAAAAGATAATCGTTTATTAATGCAAGCTTGTTAAAAGAAAAAATGACCACATGTCAGTGTCCCAAGCAAAAAAATAAAGTTCAAGCAGGTAGCACCCGAGTCGTCTGCACTCTTCTTGTCACTCGGAGGTGTGCCCAGTCTTCAGGGGTAAGGGTCCAGGGTGCTGTGGAGGTGGCCTGCGCTGGAGGTAGGCTGGTCTGAAAGCACCACTGGGGGGTTTGTTGAGCGCGAAAGCTCCTCAGACATCTGGCTGCAGCCCCGTAATGTTCGAGAGCCCCTTCTCCTCCAGGACATGGGTTTCAGCCCCAATACCGGAGACGAGGATTGTACTGAGGCCGGCTTGGCTGTGGTGGAGAAGAAACAGTGTAAGTGGGACTGCTTGTCTGCAAGCTGGGTGAGATGCATCGGTGGCATCGGTGGATGGTGGCATCGGCTTGGCATCAGTGGCACTGGTTGGCGTCCGAGAACATGTGCCTGGACTGGGAAGGTGCTGCCTGTGCTGCGGACCTCTGGTAGCCGTAGCCTTGATAGGTGAGGGCCTGTGGAAAGCTCTTGGATAGGGGAGTGGACATCACCTGGGTTGGAGGAGGCAGACCTGGACTGGTGGGAGCAGGTTTCAATCTGGGTCTGGAGGGTTGGTGAGCAAGAATAGGTGATCCTTGTCTTTCACCAACGGGTACTGGAAGGTTCCACATGTCCATGAGGTTGTTCACACTAGGTGAGGAATGGCTGTGCGGTTGGGGGATAGGAGTCAGTGTGTCGCAACTAGAGAGGAGATCTACACTGCTCTCTGTGGTGTCTCTCACTCCAGCAGGACAGTGTTGCCCTCTGCCTTTTCTGTGGAGGTGGAGTGGGGGTGGATGCGGGGTTGGCTCTGGAAGTGGCCGTCTCCTCTTCTCCCACTGCATCAAGGGGGTTCCCACAACGGTCCGCCACGGGGTAGTACTGTCGGGGCGGTTCTCGTGTCGTGGCACGCTCCACAGATACCCGCCTGGAGACAGGGAGCTGACCTCTCCGCGAATGAGGACTGGCTTCTAGCAGGCTGCCTGAGAGAGCAGGGTTGTGAGAGGGCGCTGCCTCGGTGTCGGAATCTCAACCCCTCCAGGAAGCTGCACTGCATTGGCATCAGCATACGGTCTCTCTGTCCGTCAGCGTTGACCCGCGGGCCTGGCCAGATTTCTTGACGGTGCAAGTCTTCCCGTACCAGGTCGTGTGTGGCATGTGCTCACCAGCCGAGGCGAGCACCTCGAAGTCTAAGCGAGATCTCTGCCTGTTCTCTCTCCAAGAGCCTGCCTTTTTTGTTCCCTATGAGCCTGTGGTCCCTTCGCCATAGATACTCGTTCTTTCTTCAGCCACTCCAGCACTCATCCTCATGTTCCTTTTCTATTGGTGTATTGCCCCTCTCCGTTCCTCAATCTGCTCTTCCTCCGCTTTGGCCAAGGACAGATGGCCCTCATCAGTGGGGGCTTCAGCTTGTAGGGCTGCTCCTCCACACCACCAGGCAAGCAGCAGCAGCAGCAACCAAGCAGGACCAGCAGGATCAGGTTTCAGCCAGCCAGCAGAGGTAAGCATCCAAGCAGCCAGCAGCACAGCAGCCCAGCAGACCAACAGTCCAGCAGCACCAGCAGCACCAGCCAGCACAGCAGCACAGCAGCACCAGAGACTGAGGAGCAGCGCCCAGCAGAGGTACCAGCACCAGCAGAAGCACCAGCACCAGGACAGCGGCCAGCAGAGTAAGCACCAGCAAGAGCACCACCGCCAGAAAGCAGTATCATCAGCTCCTCCAGAAGCAGCATCAACAGAAGCCCCAGCCCAGAAGAGCGAGCCCAGGCTGCAGAAGCCCCAGCAGAAGCAGAAGTCAATGGCCAGGGGGTGGAGGGTGGCCCTGTCCCTCTTGCCAGGGCTGCAAGAGATGGCTGAGGCTTTCTCGCTTTCCCCATGGTTTATGTGGGGTTGCTGCTGCTGGCTGGTTGGCTGGCTGGCTAGTCTGGCAGGCACTGGCCGCTGGCAGGGCAGGCTGGCAGGCAGGCTGGCAGAGCTGTGTCTGGAACGCAGGTCTTTCCTCTGAATGTGATCCCTGCCGTGGGAGCTGCTGCCCTTTATATCTCGCGGCTGACGCAATGCATCCTTCCTGCAGCCAGTGAATGTTAGGCATCCGCTAGGCATCCGCTAGGCTTCCGCTAGGCTTCCGTCTCTGCAATCCGCTTCATCTGCTCTGCATCCACTCTGGCATCCGCTCTTTCCTTCCGCGTCTCTGCTTTTTGGCTGTGCTCCCCGGAAGTCCTTGGTTGGATGTGCCATCCGCTCCCGATCACTGTCCATCCGCTAGCCTTCCTGGAGATGCCGCTTTCCATCCCCCTACGGTCCTCCCATCCGTTTCTTTTTCCGTGTGTCCTCTCTGGCTTTTGCAAATTTGGGCATTTTGAGAGCGTAACAATGAATGGATGTCCTTTTTACAAACGTTTTGCATCCGTCGGCCAGTGTGACAGGGCCTTAACACTGATAACAAATAATAAAACCCTTCAACATTAAGATTAGAGTCTTACTGACATTTAAATTTACTTAATAATTAATACTTGATAATAAAAGTATCAAAATAATTCTGCCATGGATCTTGTTGAGGTTAAATCTGAAGGGTCAAGTCCCAAATGAACAAGATGAATACTCTAAGGAACTCAGAGCTGTGATATGAAAATTGCCAGTGTTTTTTTTTAAATTATGTTTTCTTTATTTTATCCAAAGAAAATAATTGTGGCAGCCTAAAATATTTGTCATCAGTTCTAGTTTTAATACAATGTTTTCCATTTTCTTACAAACGTTTTTGCCATAGTTAAACTCTAGCATGCCGCATCAAAGATATGGTTGCTAATAGGGGTGGGATTCAAATTTTTAACAACAGATTCTGTGGGCATTGCTTAGTTGGTGGATGTGGCTTGGTGGTCATGTGACCAGGTGGATGTGGCTTGGTGGTCATGTTATTGGCTGGGTGTAGCCAACTCAATATCACTCACATCGAGGCACGCATCTCCTTGCCTAGCCTCTCATGACTGTGGAGATGTTGCAATAGTCGTAAGTGTGAAAAATGATCATAAGTCATTTTTTTCAGTGCCATTGTAACTTTGAATGGTCACTCCACACAAGCAAAGAACCAGCAAAGAAGGGGAAAAAAACTCAAGAGATGTTTCTGAGACGGGAAGTCTAGTCCTTCCAAGAATGTAATGAGGGTTAATGGAGAGGCAGTTTCTTTAAGCAACACCGGAAAGTTTCCTTCCTGCCTTCATTACAGGATTAGGCCAGTAATTTCTTCTAACAACCGGTTCTCCGAACTGCTTAGAATGTTAACAAGTAGTTCTAGTGAATAGGTGCGAAATCCTATTTCTAAAGCTCTTACAGTCTTTACTGATGGATCACCTACAAGGGATGTGTTTGTCTGGCAGATTCAACAACAATGTTATTCTTAATTTACTGCCACGCAGACTTCAGCTCAACGTGCTGAGCTGGCTGCTGTGATTTTGACTTAAGGACGGCTATCATCTATTAGGAAGCTAGGTTTCATCTAGATGTCTGGTTGGGGTGTGTTTGAGACACAGAATCATCAGAGAAGCCATAGAATTTAAAAAAGACCTGAAAGCATGAATAGAAGAGATGATTCCACCAGACTGTCAATCATTTGGAAGCCTGCACTCTCTTTAACTTGATCGTTGATACTCAATATGTGTATTTAGCTATGCAATCTCTTCCCTTTTCTTATTGTGCTCTCTCTTTGTATAAGAATTTGTTATCCTTGTTTTTATCTTTAAAGAATAGCTTGGAAACATTCTTTATCTGAGGTTTGCCATCCAAGATTGGAACATTCCTGCAATTACAACTCTACAATATTCTAATTTTTCGAGTTTCACCTCAAAAATATTAATATATGAGAGTGGTAGGATTCAAATTTTTTTACTACAGGTTATGCGGGCATGGCTTGGTGGGTGTGGTGTGGCTTGGTGGATGTGGCTTGGCGGGTGTGGCAGGGGAAAGATATTGTAAAATCTCCATTCCCACCCCACTCCAGGGGAAGGGTACTGTAAAATCCCCATTCTCTCCCCACCCCACTAACCTGCTTTCCAGCTCCATTATCCTGTGCAGGGCAACAAAAGAAGACCCAGCCAAGCAGGTGGGACTTGGGAGGCAGAGAATAGATGGGGGCGGGGCCAGTCAGAGGTGATATTCTGAACCACTCAAAATTTCCGCTACCGTTTCTCTGAACTACTAATTTTTTTCTGCTACCGTTCTCCAGAACTGATCAGAATCTGCTGAAATTGGTCTACTCATAGCTAACATGTCCCCATTTTAATCATTGTATAGAATAGAGATTATCAGGGAGTCAAGTCCATATATTTCTAACATCGCCCCATGTTAAGAAGTAGACACAGCAGATTGGACAACAAATATAATTCTCAAAAGTACAATTTTACTGTGTGACAGATATTGATCACCACATTCTATTCAATGCTCATTTGGGACTGCATTGGCCACCCAATTATTATGTTGTTGTTATATTTATATAAAATGGACTTTACATAAATTTTGATGCTTTGCAGAGTGAATGCTGAACTCCTATTAGATGGAGTTTTTTGGTTATACATTGTTAATTTTTTTCCCTTTTTAATTGTAGGATGCCTAAATTTGTGGAGAATTGGATGGCCTATAAATTGTATAAAATATAACTTCTGAACATTTGTATAGTGACTTTTCTAAGATATAATGGCAATGAAAAAAGTGACTTACAACCAGTCCTCACACTTATGGCAATCACAGCAGCTCCACTGTCATCTGATTAAATTCAGGCATTTTGCAACTGTCATGTATTTATGATGGTTACAGCATTCCAGGTCATCTGATTGCCATTTGTGACCTTTCCAGCTACCAACAAACAAAATTAACTATTTAATGTGTGATTCACTTAACTACAATGATTCCTTTAACTACAATGATTCCTGTGAAAAAGTGGGTGTAAAATTAGGGATGACTCACAAAACTACCTTGCTTCACAACATAAATTCTGGTTTTAATTGTAGTTGTAAGTCAAGGAAACTAAGATCCTAAAACCATACATTCCATAAGGTTCAATGCCACTTTTGTTATAAAAAGATTTATTTCTATAGACCATAACATACCTAGACCTTTTACGAATGGATATTATATTGAATTGAAAAAAAATATATGTATACAGCTATTGCTAGCCAAATTACCACATATACTTTAACTGAAATTCTGAATACCCTGTATTTACTGGCCAATAACTATTATAAGAAGATGAATTCAGATTTTTAAAAAATATATGTAATATCCTATGATTAATTATCCTCACATACAGGGGTGGGATTCTACTGGTTCTGACTGGTTCTATAGAACCCCTTGTTAACTTTCTAAGCAGTTCGGAGAACCGATAGTTAGAAGAAATATCCTTTTATTTTTTTCCATCTGTATTACATTCTTGGCAGTATGCCTAGACTTACTGTCTCTGAAGGAGGTTTTTTTCTTTCTTTCCTGATACTTTCTTAAAGGGGAAGGGTTGTTTTAAGCTTTTTACACTGCTTTTGGGAGAAAATACTCTCCTGGAAATACTTCCAGCCAACATGCAATGATCAGCACTTTGAAGAAATAATTGAATAATGAAGCAGAGCTGCGGAGAGAAGCTTTTTAATGACAAGGATGAGTGACATCAACAAGGCTTCTTGGCTAGCTAGAAAGATTAACATTCTAATGTGAGTTTCTGAGTTTTGGTCTAAAACTGGTTTTTGGTGAAGTTTAATTTTGTCCTTGGTGATGTTTAATCTTGTGTTTATTGATGGGATAATTTTCCCTATTCAGTTTTGTTTGGAAGGAAGAATATTAATCTCTGTTCCTGAAAAGAAACTGGGTTGAGAAATCTGGCTAGTTCCTGTGTCTATTTGTTCTGGTGATTGGTTTAACAAGCAAACAGCTACTGTTGTGATTTAATTTTTGTGTTGTGTTTGAATTTTTCCCTGCCCCATGGTTTCTTTTTCTAACTGCAGAGGGGGTCTTCCTTTATTGTTTTAGTGGTATCTGGCACTGTCCTTTTGGGGTGTACTTCCAAAAGGCAGGATGCAAGCTTGGCACTGATCTTTTTACTGCCTTTCTGGGGGGCATGTGACCTTTCCTTAAATCTGGATGATTTCCTTAGGATATCTTATGAGGTGAGTGAGACCNAACTTGGCTTGCAGGTATTTTTAATTGAATGATTGGTATTTAGGGCAGCTTTTTGCAAGCAAAGAAGCTTTTTGTATTTTTGTACAGGTAATCCTAGACTTACAACAATTCATTTAGTGGCCATTCAAAGTTACAATGGCACTGAAAAAAGTTACTTTTGACCATTTTTCACACTTATGACCATTGCAGCATCCCCACAGTCAAGAGAAGCCATGCAAGGAGAAGTGCTCCTCGACATGAGTGACATCGAGTTGGCCATGCCCACCCAGTCACATGGCCACCAAGCCACACCCATCAACTAAGCCACACTTACAGAACCAGTTGTTAAAAAATTTGAATCCCACCCCAGTTAAAAGACTATTAGAAGCCATACTGGACAGTTCTGTGGCCTGCTTGTAAGTGTCTTGTTTTGTCCTTGGTTATTTATACTATAATGCAATATGATATAATTCATTATACATTATAATAGAAGCCACAATTTATTCTTTCAATTAACAGAGTTTATTCATGGGTATTATTTGCCAATATACAAGAACACAAAGTCAGAAGTTAAGAATGTACATTAAACTCCTAGTGGACAAACATCATCAAAGATATTTATAGAAGATAAATAATTGACAATAAGACAGAAAAACACTTCTTGTGAAAAAATGGGCAACTGACTCCATGCCCAGGGAAGGATACCTGAGGGGTTTTTCCCTGGAATGTAGCTTCTTCAACCATCAAACAAAAGGAACCATCATTCTTTTAGTTTATAAGACTCCTGAGTTAGGGAAAGTCCCAGAATTATCCTTTAAGATCCTCCAATACAGCAAAGATCTGCAAGTAGCTTGAGAAGCTGCTGTTTCAGCTTAGGTGCCGAAAGCTGGTGGGCTAGACTGCAATCAGTTTGTGTTTAAAGAAGCAACCATTTTGGAATTTATTTTTCAAATGTATAATAAGTTGTGTCTTTCATTTCTTAATCATTTTTTAAGACTATTAATCTTTTTTAAGCTGAAAGAGGCTCTCTTTAGCTACAGCCTGTTACCCCTTTTAGAAGATCTGCACCATTTGGGGGGTTTCTTCTTCCTGTTAAACAGCAATGAATAAGGCTGCTAAGACAAGCTAAAATAAGGAAGTGCAGACTAATTTTTAAAAAAAGAAAAATTATGGAGAAATATAAGGGTAGAAAGTTGTGGTTCAGTTCATTATTTTCGTAATTTGTAGTAATTTTTAGCTTGGTCTGCTTTGCTATGGGTGGCTGAAACTAAAACTTTCCCATTTTTATTATTTTTGATTGGTCATCAATTCTTAAGTGACTTACAAAAAAACCTACACATGATATACAACTGGAGGATTGGAGCCAGATGTCCAGGAATTTGTCACCTCTTGAAGAGCTAGCAAGTGGAGAAGGGAACCATAAAAAAAAATTCAGCTCCAGAAGATATTCCCTGGGAATTCTTCAAAAGATACATTCTCAGAGAAGGGGAAGGGGGAATTAACATGTTGGTTCTTTGTTTGACAAAATACACATCTAAATAAGGGGAGGGGTCCTAACTCCCCTCATCTATTACTGCATGCCTGGGAGCAGTTAGACTCTGCTTTGAATAAGGTTGGAATTTCCATAAAGGATTCTTTTTGAAACATCTAGTCTTCAGAAATTCATTCTTTTCAGTTGAAGGGGAAAAGTCCAGTTTCTGACACATTATTATGAATATTAAAAGCAAATAATAATCAAGAAAAAGAGAAAAAATAAGTTTGATATTATATGGAATATGATAAGGGTGCATTATCAGCCTTACTATGAATATAGTCTGAAACTTGTATAAAAATAACTTTTGAGAAATATCAAAAAGATATAAAAATAAACAGCATAACAATATACAATGTATGTTATTTTTTTTTAAACAAATTTTATTGATTTTACAATTAAAAAAAAACAAAGACATAACAACATAATAACACGTACATAATTGAAGGGTAGGGAAGAAAAAAAAGGGAAAAAAGGGGATGGGAAAAGAGGACCGGGAAAAAAAAAAAAAAAA
>BHFT01050173.1:0-28180 GCA_004320025.1 Laticauda laticaudata | reverse complement strand
GAGACCCAGAGACCAGCATAACTTCAGCTCTTTTTATTTAGTGCAGAAAGTCCGTCTTAACCAGGAGCCGCGACAGCCTCTTTTTATAGAGAAGCTGCTCGCGGCTAGTGGCCAATGACGGCTTACCTTGTTTTTTCCCACCGCTTGAGGCTGGCGGCACATCATAGGCCTAGCTATAATTGGCCAATGCAGCATCAAGAAAAGGTTATTTGAGTATTCTTGTCTAATAGGAATAGGCGCTATTTGGAGTAAGTTAATATGGAACACCCTCCCCTGCTTGGTAGCGGTCCCTTACTGTACGTACGTAGGCGGGGCTTTTAGGTTGCCTAGTTGACGCTGCGGCAGTTTAGTTGTGTCGTTGTCTTCAGCGGGTTGCGGACGGGATCACTGTTTTCCGTCTTCCTCGTGTGGAACCTCCCTGGAAGGTGGAGTCAGCCATGCTGCTCCCTGTCCGGCTACTCGGGCTGGTAGAGTCGGCTCAGCTGCTCCCTTCTGAAAGCGGCATCTCGTCTCTCCTGCTCCTCTTCGGCCAAAGGACTTCTGTGGGTAGGTCATTTGTTTTTAACTTGGCATTTATTTGGCGAATATTGTTTATATTGTATATATTTGATTTTTGTGGGGTTTTCTTTTTTGCTAAGCCGGAGGTTTTTCCCCCCTTATTTGATATTGAGGGGTCTCACGCCTTCTCTGGTTGGTCCATTGATATTTTTCTGTATGTTTCTTGCTGTTGTCTGGTGTGTTTGGTGAGTTGTTCTTACGTGTCTGGGTGTGTTGGTGCATTTCTAAGGTATTCGTGATCGTAACGTGGTCAATGTGGTCTCCCTCCAGGTTCTGCCATCGTCTGTGTCTTAGTCTATAGGACCGGGTTCGCTGTTATTTGCAATTACTTTTCCGCCGGTAACGCTCGCCGCTTCACAGTGGGTGCCCGGTGAGATTTTTTTGCCATAGACCTAAGTTTTCCAGGTTCGAATGTGTGGTATTTGCTGGAGGAGTCGGTTGGTTTTTCAGCAGCGTATGTTGGGTGTAAGCCTAATCAATTGTGATCGGTAATTTTCTGCCGGCATTAGTAATTCTCCTGGGGCTTTTATTTGTGGTAGTAGTTTGGTGTTATGTGTTTATATGGTGAGCATTTTCTCATTTTTCCCTGCAATGTTCCCCGTGCGTCTAATTTATCTTAAAGTTTGCTTTGGTGTATACCCGGACCATGCGTTCTGCGCTTTCGTTTGTAGCCGGTCGGGCCGGGTGCTGGTTCAAAGCATGTTTATCCATGGTTTCAGCGAGGAATTTTTTCAAAATGGTAGTGCCAGTAAACTGTGGCCCGTTATCTGAGACAAGCAAGTCCCGGTAACCCGTGTGTGGTGAATAGTTTTCGCAGTTGTTTAATAACTGCTTCTGCAGTGGTCCGAGTTATGAGGCTTACCTTCTAGCCAATTGGAGTAAGCATCTATATGATTAAAAATGTAATGTCGCTTATTGTGGCCCCGCGATATATCTATGTGGATTCGTGACCAGGGCCCCTTGGTGTTTCCCCAGTCCTAGGATAGGTGGTGAACGGGGGTGCAGGTTGGGAGTTTTTGGCAATTTCCCACGGTTCAACCTCATTTCCCCAATATCCTTGTTCATCCCTGGCCACCATACATAGGCTCCTGGCCAGGGGAATTTTCATTCGTACAATCCTGGAATGGCCTTCATGCAAGCATGCCACAATACTTGGTTTTCTTGGGGTAATGGTCTGGTATTACTAACCATCACCCCATAGAATGCAACCTTTAGCAATGACAGTTTCAGTTGCCTATTCTTGAATGGTTTAAAAGTATGTCTATGCTCGTTTTCCCGACTGGCCTTTTCCTAACCGCAGTTAAAACTTGTGACAAGGTTTTGTCCCTCTTGCGGTCATTTTTGGCATACCGCCACGGTTACTGGTAGGTTTGACACGAGTCTCAATCTGTAGGGTGGATGTGGTCTGGTGCCGGAAAAAAAATCAGTTTCTAGGTCTGGTAGGGAGTGTGGCTGCATGCAAATCGGGCGTGAGGAAATGTATTTACTGGGTCGGTGGAGTCAGATTTTATAGTTGTAGGCTGCAAGGAACGTGGACCACCCTTGTTCATTCTTGGGATAGTATATTTGGGTGGCTCTGTTTCCAGCTAGTAAATTTCCAATAGGGGGTTTGTTGATATGTAACAAGGGTAATAAAGTCTCCGAAAGGTATTGCGTTTTGATGTTTGATGCCGGGATATTGCGCTATGCCCTTGTCGCAATTGACTATAAGTTTCCCGTTCAGTTTTTGAGAGTGTTCTGGAGTAGAAACGTGATGGTTGCTTCTCTTCCCATCAGGCAGGAAATGTGGCTTAAGTACAGCTCCATACGCCGACAGTAATGTGTCGGCAGGTGACTGTTACGGTAATGTCTCGCTGTATTGGCATAATACCGAGTCGGAGGTGATTAGGTCTTTTTCGCTCTGGAACGCCCTTGTCTCTTCACATGTTGTCCCCAGGTCCAGGTGGCTGTCTTTGTCGCAATAGCCATATGTATGGTTTCGTGCCGTTGTTGCCTTCTGTGGCAGAAAATGTTGTTAAAAATTTATAAGTCCCAAGAATGCTTGCAACTCTACCTTGTTTTTAGGTCTAGGTGCTTCTTTGATTGACTTAATTTTTTTTTCTGTGGGGTGGATGCCCTCTTTATCATTTGGTATCCCAGGAATTCAACTTTCGATGTGGCCAATTTACTTTTCTTTTTTTACTCTTGAGCCCCATTTTTGGAACCTTTGTAACAACCTACTCTGAGATGAGCTTCTAGTTGTCTTTCAAATCACTAGCTGAGACTAGCACGTCATTTTCAAAGTATGGGAACTTAACTCCTTTTATCCCTTGTAATGAATCGCTGCCATTAGGCCTTTGGAACACCCCTTGGGGCTCTGCTGACTTCCGAATTGCAGCCTTTTGCATTGAAGGCTCCTCTAGAGTCACGATTGTTTGCGCCTCTGCTGTTTCAGGGTCTACTGGCAAATTGTTGATAATGCTTGGGCTAAGGTCTTCGCAAAGCCTCGACCTTGCCTCTCCCAATGAGTGTAGTAGATGTGCACTAACCAGGGAAGGAATACGCACTTTGTTTGTAGTGCATGGTTTTAGGGTAGCCTTTGTAAATCCCACAAGATCTCATGGACGCCATCCGGGACTGAAACTGGGGTGCACGATTGGAGATCTCCCATTTGGCAGTGATCAATCGGTTCCCCAAATGCCTTTGTGCTATTAGTTTGTTTAGTTCTTCATATTTTGGGTTTTAGTGCGACAGGGGACTCGCGCACGCCTTCAGCTAATGAGGCTATTGTTGGTCTAGATGAATGGATAGGGGACCCTCAGTACTTGCCTAATTTTTCCAATCGAAGAATGTCCTGGAATTCTCTCATCAGGTCTCCTCCCCAGGTCTGCGTCCAGCCAATGCGGTTAATGCGTCAATCCAATGTCCTAGAGGTTTGAAACGCACTCGAGTCCCGATAGGCTTGGTCGGTTTTGGTCTACCGATGGTTAGAGGCAAGATTTCTGGTGTTCTTTTGAAAGTTATCTGGAAGTGTCCAAGTCCAACTACCGGTATTCCTGTTTCATTGGTAGTCTTTTGGATTAGTGATTGGGTTCTAGTTCAGCTCTGCCAATAATGCGGTGACTATCTTTTAATGGTAATCCCATGATACTGCATCGATAGGTTTACGATTCCAGAATCGACCTCTCATTTTTTAACATTCTTGTCCCTCGATCTGGACTGCCACATGTACTTTTAAGGCATTTGTTTGCATTAGAGTGACTGATGGTGATGGTTTGGGTGTGTTTCCTCTTTCCTATAGCTTCTCGTTAAGTCCATTTGCCTTTGCTTTATGACAGCCTATGCTCCATGGTTTGGCTCTCCTTTTATTCTGATGGTGTGTTGTCCTACGCCTGGGGCTGTAGCTTTTTGGTTTCGCATACTCGTGCAATGTGCCCCCGTCTCTCACAGTACTCAGCAACACGGCGTCTAAGAACCGACACTCAGAGCGGGTGTGGTTCCTCCGCAGCCCAGGCTACACTGAAAACCCAACTTATGAACCTTTTTCGTTGTCGATCTCATATCAGCCTGGAGTCTGTTGGATCTCCTTTTCATCGTCATCGTCGATTCTGACGATCTACTGTCTTGCGTAGTGTGCGGTGGTTTTGTGTGCGCTCTCTGCCTTCTTCGGTGCTCTGGCCTCATTTCAGTCGGTGTTTTGGATTGAATTGGCATTCATACTTGTTGCAATTTTTGCCACTGATTTTTTCATTGCTTCTTGCTCCGTGGCTTCGCAAATACCTCAGTAACTGTAATCTTTGGCCGGGAATAGCAGCTGGCTTTGTAGGTGAGATCTTTAGTCTGAAGGACCAAGCGATCCTCATGGCTTTGTCCATGTTAGGAAATTTGCATGCTCCTCAATGTCCCTGAGAGCTGCTACAAAGTCGCGATGTTCTCACCTTCTCTCTGGTCCTCGAATTTGTAAAATTTGTGTCTCCGAATAGAGGCTGGAGAAGGGTCGGTGCATAGTGAGCCCTTCAGCAAAGCTTCTCTAGATCTGGCCAGGCCATCTGTTTTCACATCTTCTGGTTTGCCAGTGCCTTGGCCATCTTGGAACACTGTGGGCCCACAGTGCATCAGGAACACAGCTCTTTTAGTTGTCTGAGGTTCCTTGTAGATCGTTTTTCCCAGGAACACGAGGAACCTATCGATATAGGATTTCCCAGTCCTCTGTTGCCTGGATTGAATGGTGCGAAGTGGTGAGTTGGTTCCGGGCCATTTTGTCTGTTCGGTCTCGATGCCATATGTGCTCGACTGGTCTTCTCTATCAGTATCCCACCTTCGTCACCAGTGGTTTTGTGTTTTTTGCGGGAAGAATGAGAGCCGAGACCAAGCGTAACTTCAGCTCTTTTTATTTTAGTGCAAGGAAAGTCCATCTTAACCAAGGAGGCCACAGCAGCTCTTATTTATAGAGAAAGCTGGCTCGGGCTGGTGGCCAATGACAGCTACTCTTGTTTTTCCCCGCCGCTTGAACTGGCCAATCATCGAGGCTAGCTAATCATTGGCCAATCAGCATCGAGAAAAGGAACCAATCCGCTTTGAGTATTCTTGTCCAATAGGATAGGGCCTATTTGGAGTATGTTAATATGAAACAACAAGTGCTTGAAAAATAACGAATAACAAGTGTTTTTCAGGGCCCAAATTCTTCCACATGCATGTGGTGATTTTTCAGGCAGTTTTTGATAATATAAAATAGAAAGTGAACAATTATTCTTTGGTAGTTAAAGCAGTGCTGGAGATACGCATGATAGATTCTGATTAAGGACATTGTCAAGCAAGGGGAGAACCAATCACTATCCGCTAGTTCCCAAATTTAGCAAGGTCAAAAAGCCAACAGCTTAAGAGACTTATTCTTCCGCGAACACAACACTTGTGTTTTCAAAATTTCTGCCAAAATTAACACAAGTTATTAGCATTCATGTTGCACACCATTAACAAGTATCAATATATACAAGTACGTGGAATTTATATGATGATTGATTTGATTCACAGCGTGTCATAAAGCAACAAAAACAATACTTTCAAATTAGCATTCAGTCTTCAGCTCAATTATGTTTTAATGTTTAATATGTAGAAAAATGTTTTCTACTTTTTACTAACAAAGGAACAAAGAACCATAATTTCAACTGAATCCTTTCTTAGTTTGAACAGAATTCTCATTTTTGTAGGTTTGGGGGGAATAAACCATTAGCAGTATGAAATCATTGCAAATATTATATAGGATATATTATGAGATATGATATGATATAAGGGGTGCAGGTGACTCAGCAGATGCTGAGCTTATCAGCTGGAAATCTGACAGCCTGGGGTTCGAGACCCAAGTGCTGTGGAATGGGGTGAGCTCCTGTTATTTTCCCCAGTTCCTGCCCAACTAGCAGTTCAAAAACATACAAAAGTGTGTACATAAATAATACCACTTCAGTGGGAAAGTAATAGCGTTCCGTGTGCCTCAGCCTACAGTCATGCTGGCCACATGGCCATGGAAATATCTTTGGACACTGCTGGTTCCCTCAGCTAAGAAATAGAGAAGAACATTGCCCCCTGGAATTCAAAATGACAGGACAGGGGAAACCTTTACCTTTAATGATATAATATATGATTGTGGAAAATGGATCTGATATTTGCTTTATTACATTGGTAACATATCTGCAATGATATTAACAGAATGTTCCCATATTATGATGGATCTGTAACTTCTGTCATAGCTGATTTTTCTTCAGGTGGAGCTGGTACTCAGTGCAAAGCACAGAAATCGTATTTTGTGTGTGTGTGTGTGTGTGTGTGTTAAAGATCTGCAGTGGTTGCCACAAGCACTATTTAAAGTACTGATGTATTCTTTAAGCTCTAAACAGCCGATTAAAGGGGGCAGTTATTCATCTTATGATCTTGTTTGTCCATTAGAAGGTCTATGGAGGAGGCCCCTCTGATTTTGTCTCAACTGCTGGAGGCTCATTATCTATCACAAAGAAAAAACACTTTTGTTTTGTTCCCTTGTATCGAATAAACTTTTTCAGAACTTTTGTTTAGTACCTCCTTTCTCACACTTCAGAAGAGGAGCCCAAAATTTCATTGCTTTCCAAGGTAACTATTTACCCTTCAATTTCAATTTGTTATACTTTAACTCTATTTTTGTGTATTCGTTAGTTTAACCTTCAGTGTTCTTTGCAGACAGAAAGTCAGCAGGGCATATGCCTGATATGACTATTCCTGGTTATTATAATGACTAATACTCTGTTCATCTTAATAACAATTTATATTCAGGTGCCAAGTTTTGTGCTTTTAAATTGTCAGTATTTTTGTAAACTTCTTGAAATTTCAATCATGTGCAAAGGTACTGTTTACATATTATCTAATTTCTATTTGAGGCTGTTAGTCTGTGGCAGGGGTCTGCAACTTTAAACACTCAAAGAGCCATTCGGACCCATTTCCTACAGAAAGAAAAACACCAGGAGCCACAAAACCTGGTTGGGCATGGCCAATTCAATGTCACTCACTCCTACCCAGTCACATGAGCCCCCTAGCCATGCTTACCCAGCCACAAAACCCTTCTCTCTCCCTCTCTCCCTCTTTCCCTCGCCCCATCTCTCCCTCTCTCTCCCCCTTACCTTCTATTTCTACATTAAGTTTTGTGTCAAAGGCTCCTCATGAAAACTCATCATTACAAAATTTCAGGACTATTGTCTAAATTCTTTATTTTATTAATGTATTCCAAATATGGGAGACTATCAACACCATCCTTAGTCATATATCAACAGAGAGGAACTAACTTAAGGACTGGTCTAATGATGGCAATGTGAATCATCTTGATGGAAGTGAGTCACTCTTCATTGCCATTGGTTGTTTCTTCTGCAGACTATTCATTGATAGAGGTAGTGTCAACTTGGATTCACCGACCAAATGGAAAGTTGGGGAGAGGACAATGTTAATAGTGCCACAATTAAAATCTCACCCCATTTATAAATTTGTGTAATATGTGGTCACAATGTCCTAATCTTATTGCTTGTCATTTTCGCCCTCTTTTCTTCTTACAGATGCTATCGAACAGAAATGGGAAAGCACAATAAATACACTAGACATGAAAGAATCCTGAAGCCAGACCAACCCTATTCAATTGCAATAGCATAGCTCTCGGGTTCTTTTTGGATAAGGTGCTGAAGAGAAGGGCAGCAAAGGAAAAATGTTTTGCTTATCATGATCTGCATGTGTGTAATCTCCTTTCATTGGTGAATCAAGAAGAGTAAAATATGGTTCCACAATTGGGAAGTAGATTTCAGTGCAGCAGTTTTTTATTGATACAGGGAAGAGTGGACTTAATAGTAGAAAGATGCTCAAAGTTTGCTTTAAATGACTTTGTCTGTGATATTAACTCCCTTAATTTGGGATTATCAGATTTTCCTTGGCAATGTCAAAAATGTCTATGTCCAAAATTTTCCACATATGTCAAATTTATTAATCTGTAATGTAGATATACGCCTGTAAAAATACATTCAATAAAATTTGCATTTTTATTCCTCACATTCAATGAAAATTTTCAATATTAAAAATAATAAATATCTTCTTGAATATTTTCTTTGTTGCCAGTGTCAGCAGCCTAAAGGAAATAGAAATTAAGACATGTTAATTTTTTTTAACCTACAGATATTGTGATTGTTAAGGTACAAACCTACTTGCAGAATTCTTGGATGAGTTTCATTTCTTTTCCATCATCACACACATGTTTGAAGTAAATTGTTTGGAAAATCATCAAAATATAGAAAGTTTGTATACTTTAAAACTCTGCTGTTAGTGTTGAGTATAAATAAGTGTTGGATAGCACTATGATTGAAGTTTATTTATTTTGGCTGATGGTGATTTTTTTTTTAAGTACAACAATAAAGACATACAAGTACTCATAATGGTTGCCAGAGCTACTATTTGCCTCAGGGACAAATGGGCCTGCATTGTATAACTTAGAAAATATCAGTTAACCCAAGTCCCAGAACAGATTGGACCAAGCACTAGGACCACGACCAGATGGATACTATTAGTATATCTTAAATATACTATTTTTCGCACCCTTCTGATAAAAGTCTTAACTTTCAAAAGAAATTTTTAGATCATAGACTTAAGAGTCCAAGAAAAGAACAAAACACTGCCCTTAATAAAATGTCAAGAACATTCATGGACAAATAAGACAGAACCTCAATATTCTGTCTTTCTAAACTTGATAAGCTAATTTGAAATAAAAGTATGCCAAAAGAAATAAATTACTATACATTGAATTATTATATAATTATATAATAAATACATATGCTTGCATTATATTACTGGTATATTATAAAATAATATAATACTTCTAATTAATGAATTCTAATTCATTAATGATAAATGAATACATTTTTCTCTCATTCCTTTGAATTTCCATTTATCTTACCTTGAAGAAATAGAATATATATTAATGTCAACCATCATAAATGAATTAATCTTTCCCAGAACACTTGTGAACACTGCCATTATTTAACTGCTTTTTCTCTCCTTTTGGCTTATGACTCTCATAAAACAGTTATTTAACTCTTCCTATTTTAGATCCAGCTGTGATTATTCAATCTAGTTCAATCTTTTTTTTAAGTAAACAAGGACTGGAAGAAATGACGATGAGCAATAATAGTTCATTTCCAAAGAGTGGGACTTTTACAATACAGACATACTGGAGCTCCTTGCATGTGCCTTATCTAAACATGCTTGTTTAAATTTTGTCATGGTAAGTGAAACTGAAGCATGGTGATTTGGAAAAAGTCATGCATATGGCTTAGCATTATTACTTTTCATGTAGAGCATCTTATCAAATAGCTCTGTATTTTAAGTCAGAGAAGCAACTTTTTTCTTTCTTTTAACAGTAGTTAACTTTGGCAGAAAGGAAAACACAAGAGCATTTTTTTCACTATAGACTATTTTGTTTCTACAAACTTAAAAAAAGAACATTTCACATTTGCTGATTTGATGTGAATTGTGGGGTTTTAAATTCTTTTTGTTGTTATGATTTTAGAGGGACTGGTTCAAGATTCTATCTGCATTGGGCTTGCATCCGATATAGGGATTCCCTTCATATCCATGATGGTTTTGAAAACTTAATTCTAATATCTTTTTAAAAAATAATTTTAGTAAAGATTATAATTACAACTAATGCAAACTAAAAGAAATAATGCTAATAGGAAAAAAATTAAAAAGTGCAAAGAAAAAGAAGAAAGAAAGAAGAAAAGAAATAATGTAATATAGGGGAGAAAAATAAAAAAAATATACAAAGAAGTGATTTCCAACCTTCATCACAATGAGTATTATTATTCATCTCTTAATTTACAACTAATGATCTCTTTATCCCATGTTCTACCCTTTTCTATAATAATCTATAAAATTACCATTTCAATCCAAGTATCCATAAAAGTTAAAAGTTGCCAGAGATAACAATATATCAGTTTTAACTAAACCAACTTAATATTATTTTCTTTTGCTTCTAACAATCTTAATCTTTAGTCCATAAAAGCAATGTAGTACAATATTCTTTTCATTCTTTTTATTTTTTTACAATATTTTTACAAGCTTTAAAAAATGTCTTTCATAAATCCAACATAAAAGAATTATTCAGCTCACTCTATTATGTATAATTCATTTCTGATTTTTTAAAGCATCAATCTATTTATTTTTTATGCCCAATGAAACATTTTTGTTTTTTATGTAGCCTGTCATTTGTAATCTATTTTCAATGCCAACTTGGTCTCTGTCTTGTTGGATAAAATTGTTTCTGCCATTTCATATAAAACATCTTTTGTACAATCTATCCATAGAAGTAAAGACCACTATAGATGTTCTTGGTGTTAACTTCTGATTCTATTTTTCAAAACATCCTTCAGTATGTCCAGTGAAATATAGTTAGGTCCTGAGATATGTTTATTAGCATTATTTCGTGATGCAAATCAAAGAACAAAACAATAAATATAAAACAACTGATCAATTCATGATGGCTGCAGCAAGGCTGATTATAACACAGTATAGAAAAATTCCAGAGCTCTATCACGAAGGCTCTAGTTTTAAAAAACTATGGAAAACTCTTTTATGATGGAAAAATGAAGAAAAAGAGAAGATATTTTTAATTCAATTTGAGAAAAAATAATCTTTTAACAATGCATATCAAATTCTATTTTTATTTACTCCAGTATGTATTGGTTTTGGAATCTTACTTATTTTTTAGATTTTGTTGGTTTTTAAATTAAAAAATAATTATTTTTAAAAGAAATATTTTCACCATCAAGAGCCCTAGTGAGCAGTAGTTAGAATGTAATATTGCAGACTAACTCTGCCCACAGACTGGAATTCTTCTGAGGTCATTAAAATGAGGAGCCAGATTATTGGGGCAATATGTTGACATTGTAAAATGCCCAGAGAATGCTGTAAAGCACAATGGAGCAGTCTAAGTGCTGTTGTCAGGTGGAGCTCCATTCAAAATCCAGGAAAGAAATACTTAGACTCTTTAATTTAGAGAAAAGATATCTTTTACTGAAAGTGAAGTGGTAGCAACCAAAGAATTCTGAATCTGAGAAATTAGGCGCGCAATTCACATACACAAAGTGATGGAAGTGTTCCCACCCCCAATAGTTCAGATGAAACTTCCAATTAGAAGTTGTGAATATGATCATGTGGGCATCTTCAGGTGATNTAACACCTCCAGCTCACTTCCCAGACTTATCCCTACCTCCCCTCCCCCCCGTTTCTTATGACAGCCGAAAGATGCAAGCGATAGTAGATCTTGAAGGCTGACAGCTGTTGCTATTTCTATCAGGCACATTCAGGAGTGAGAGCAACACAATCAAGATGGTGGCCATGATCATGCAGCTGAGGTCCTGCCCAGATTTTGCATTTGATGCACACAAAAGAGATCTAAGAATTCAATTGTCTGGTCTTATTGCTGACCAGCTGGTGCAGAACTAGATCACTCCCTGGTAGAGCACCAGTGCAAGAAATAAATAAATGACCTCTGTGATCACGTTAAGAGCAACTGCGTTCTCTTTGCTGATGATGTAAAGCTGTTCAATACCACAGACAATACTGCTACCCTTCAAAAATTCAAAAATCTTTGACCATGTATCAGAATGGTCAAACAAATGGGCCAAGTTCAAATCTCAACAAAATAAATGCTCTGTCTTACATATTGGCAAAAAAAAAATCAGAAATATAAAATACAAAGCTTGAATAGTCAAGACCTTGTTGATGATCAAGCTCTTTAAGGACCTTGGAATATCTATCTCTAATGATCTGAGTGCTAGGAGCCCACTGTAACTACATAGCCAAAAAGGCATTAAAAGTTGTTAACCTAAATCCTATGTAGCTTTCTCTCTGGTAATATCACACTCCTACAAGAGCATACAAAATGTTTGCTAGACCAATACTCAAATACAGCTCATCATTCTGAAACCCACATCACGGGGTTTGGCTGTGTTTGATTGGTAGGTTGGGTGGCTGTGTTCTGATTGGCTGGGGGTGTGTTCTGTTTAGTGGGGGCTTGGTTGGGCTCAGGTTAGTCTTAGTTGCTGGGGGATTTTGAGCTGGTGAGCTGTTGATCCTGTTGTTTGGCTTCGTGTTCGTGCCACATCTTCATGCGTGGGTGTCAGTTCGCTTCTTGTTGGGTCAGAGGGTTTGAAGCGGGTAGTGGTGCAGCTGTGGTACGGCTTCTGTGTTCGTGGTCATGTCTCTTCTTCTGTGTGGGTTGTGAGTCTTTTTTCTACGTGGGAAAAACACAGCCAAACCGCCAACCAATGAGAACACCCCCCCACCCAATCAGAACACAGTCAAGCCCCCACCCAATCAAGTTCACACCCCCACTAAACCGCTACTCAACGCCCAATCCCACCACCACCCAGCACAGATAAAATTCCGTGGCGAAACACTATTTACCAGAAAAAACGGCCTGGCAGATAAAACAAATATAAAGACTGAACTATGCACCTGACTGAAGTATTGACAGCCAATGGCTTCCACAAAAACAAAATCACCAGCTATGTCACAAAACACACCAAGACATACAGGAGACCTAGAAGACCAACAGACCTATGAACAGCTGTCTTGCCCTACATTAGAGGTACTACAGATAAAATCAGTAAGATATACACAGCATCACATCAAGACTGCCTTCAAAACAGACAAAAAAATAGCAGCATCCTGAGGAACCCCAAAGACAAATTGAACTGGGAAAACCAAGGCATATACGAATTCCTGTACACTCATGCCCAGCCACATACATGGACAGACCAATAGAAGAATAAGTACCCGCCTAGATGAACACAAAAATGCAGTAAAAAAGCTGGAACACACCTCCTCACTAGTCCAACACATGAAAACACAGGTCACAACATCAACTTCATTGCACTAAAACCTTAGCACTATAGGAAAACCCAGCCACAGAATCATCAGAGAAGCCATAGAGATTGAAAAAAGACCTGACAGCATTGAATAGAAGAGATGATCCAGCAGACTGTCAATCATTTGGAAGCCTGCCACTCTCAAATAGAAAAGATCTCCACACCACAAGCCAGGCAAACACCTGGGCATAACAGACTCCCTCTGATAGCTCCAACTCAAACACAAATCACAAATGTGTCATCGATTGTTATCTTAGCCATAGTTTGGGTTTGTGGGTGGCATTAGCCAGGGCTCGTGGATTCGAATTCTTCCATGAACAGGTTTGCAATGTGACGGTGGTGACAGTGTGATCCCATAGGGGCTCCAGAAAGAAGAAGACAAAGAAAAGAAAAAAGAAAGAAAGAAACGACGCAAGAACAGGCATCAAGAGACATCGATAGAAAAGCAATAGCAAAGGAAAGATAAGACGATAATGGAAAGACAGAGATAGGAAGAGAAAGGAACTAGTGATTGTTGGCTGCAAGAGCTTCTACTGTGTGTAAACATTGGAGACTTCCTGGCTTTGTATGCCATCCATACACTAAATTAAAAATGTATATATAGATCCTCACTATGTGGCTAACAGCCACCATCTTCATGACACTTGGCTTCCAGTTTTCTATCCTCTCGTTGAACTGTCCAAAGGAAAGTATGTTTCACACATTCTTAAGCTGTCCCTTACAAAAATTCTCACTTTTATGTACATATACATTTGAATATAGATATACCAAATTATATTAAAATACAAAAATGCTTGTAGCAGAGGTGGTATTCAGCAGGTTCTGACCAGTTTTGGAGAACCAGTTGCAGAAATTTTAAGTAGTTCAGAGAACTGGTAGCGGAAATTTTGAGTAGTTCAGAGGACCAGCAAATACCACCTCTGACTGGCCCCACCCCCATCTATTCTCTGCCTCCCGAGTCCAAGCTGATTGTCTGGGTCTTCTTTTGTTGCCCTGCACAGGAGAAAGGGATTTTACAATATCCTTACCCTGGAGTGAGGTGGGAATGGAGATTTTACAATATCCTTTTCCTGTCACCAAGCCACACTCACAGAACCAGGAGTAAAAAAAAATTAAATCCCACCACTGCTTGCAGGTATTTTTGACAAAATGACAATTCTGTAAATTATTTTGAAACAGGGGATAAAAAATAAACAGATTTCATTCATGGATACTTCAAATGGAATGAAAACTCCAACTACCCAGACAATTTTGGTACCCATACCAAACTGAATGTTGCAGAAACACTAAATTGCTGGATATTGTTTTTTTTTTTCTGCATTATTAAATAATGTAGTTACATAATAATCATTGTTAAGTTTAGTTATCCTATAATTGACAAGCAGACAAGCAGGTTCATTCTTAATCTGAAGAAAGTCTTCTGCCACAATTATTAAATATTAATTTGTATAGCAATCCAGTGGCAGAATGCTTTATTGTCTTTGTGACCCCAGACATATTCTTTATATTTTCACAATATTAAAAAAATCAAAATTGGCAGTAGACATTCATATTTAAATGTGAGTTGTACATTTTGTTTCTATTTGCATTTTAATTATCTTAATGACCCACACTGGAAAAAAGATTAAAATTATTTTTTAATGTTTTGAATGTGAGTTGCCTACAATGGGACACACTTTAATAGTTTTTTATTTTTATTTATTTATTTGTAATGATTTTAAACTTCTGTTCATCATTCAGAATCTTGTGGCAAGTTGATAACTATACAGATTTAAATAATAAATAAACACAGAAACAAGTTGAAATACCAAGGCTATAATAATCACTCATAAGATCACTATACAGGCTTAGCTGTAGTTAGGATCAAATTATGAATGCCGTTCTTAAGGTTCTTTCACCCTATCTGGAAACATATTTGTCAGTGAAAAGCATAATATGTATTGTAGGTACTGTATGTACTTAGACTTTGGCCAAATAGCATGGAGAGCCCTAACATCCCTTCCTTATTACCACAAGGAGAAATTTTATTTTTCCAATGACTTGAGTCTACAGTTCCAAAATTACTTTTAGGACTTGCAAATGCTTTTATTTAAGATACTACAATTTGCTTTGCATGAATGAGAAAAATACATTCACACAAGGAAGTTTCAGATGGCAGAAATAGTGCTTTTTTGACTGTTTCTATTTCATAGATTCCTTTAAAGTTCAATGCTTTAGCTATTATGTGTGTTATGGCCCTGATCCAGGAAAGCACTCAGTACTGACCTCATAGATATACACCTCACACACAGAATTATATTAATTCTGCTGCTTAACTAGGCCTAGTCCAGGTTCTTCCAACTCATTCATAATTTCCTTCAGATATATTTGAAGTAGAGAAGCAAGTGGACTTATTCTCTTAGTAGTACATATGGGATTTGAACAGGTGTCTAATTAAATTTAATCACAGTCAGCGCTTTATTCTCCTTCCTGTTACCCAGCCAAAAAAAACACAGAGCAAACTATACTAGGATGTTTGTAAAAGAAAAATAAAGTTGACCCCCTGTTAAATGTTAACTTCAGTCGGTCACTCAGGGTCAAATGAATACCTGAAGTTTGGTGGACAGTATTTTTCACATGTCCTTGAGCAAATTTCACTTCTGTGCTGAAGTATAAATTGTTTTATGTCCTCTAATTGACACTGGTAGGAAGTTTGAGTGGATACTATTGATTTCTGAAACTTCTAATTTTCATCATTACTTTCCAATAAAAGCAATAGAATAATTGACACTTAAAAGGGACTTCCTTAAGCAAAAGTTGTCATGTGTGTTTGAATGATAATAAACTTGCTATAGACATAAAGGGATCTCAAGAATCTTTATTATTAAGGTGACCAACTTTTTTCCAATGAGAAGGAGGACATAAATAAATTGAAGAAAAAAAAGCCACTTGTGCTCAGTGCACTTTCAAAACAATTCTCTTGTGTGGAGCGCATGCATCTCATAATCACGTCTCACCGCACTGTACCGAGCTTTGATGAATCGTCATGTCAAATACAAATATGTCACATCACACACAACTAATCGGCTTGACATCGATCAAATACGGAGATTTACAGATTAATCTTCAAATATCAAAAAGGAGGACATATATATATAGGAGGACACTTTTCAAGAGAGGTCAGAACTTACAAAATGAGGACTTCCTCCTTTAGGAAGACTGTTGGTCACCTTATTATTATCATGCTATTTTCTGGCAGCAGAGGTAGAGACATTTTGCTTTTAGCTCTTGACTGCTTTCTGACTCTTTGGGGCTGTTGTTCTATTACACATAAACTCTATGTCATTTAATTCAGAGAAAGTAACTGCCAGCTTTTGATATTGATTATTGTCCAAAATAGACTGGACGAAAAGGAACAAATTGAAATAGACTTCAGGCAAGATTATAATGCTATTTCCTAGCTGAAAGCCTCACTCAGGAATTAAGATTCAAGGTGGAGGAATTGTATTTGTTCTGAAAGATGATATCTGTATGTTTGGATTGACTCTGTGGTGCTCTTTAATCTTTGCAAAGCACTGGAAGCAAGAAATGTGTTTGTCCCAACTACAACTTTTTCTTGACCCTAACTGATCTGGCAATGACAGTCATGGGCATTCTGATTACATTACTTTATCAATGGCAATGTGTTCTATTATGCTGAAAAATGCTTATAAACTTCAGTTTGTATAAAGTATTTAAGTCTGTCCCCACATTGTGTGAGGGGGTAGGACTGTATAATCACACAAGGTCTTAGTTTCTGTACCACTTGGGAAGATGAACTTCATATTACTTACCATACGTTAGAGAAAATGCATGCAGAATTAGTTTTATTCTGCAGAAAAGCTGCAGAGTCAGTTTTTTCCTTGGCTTGAATTTCAGGGGTTTCCCACACTCTATCTAGCCAAGGTGTTATCATTATCCTCATTCCCACCCTCTACCTGTTCTAGCTGCCCTGAAGTTTCAACTATACAGCTGCTGGTTAATGGTTAATGGTTTTGTCATACACAACACTTCTTTTCCACCCTTCCAGTGGTCAGCTGGAACAATGACTGACAAGCAACAGAGCAGAAAAGGGGCAGCAATCTTGATCTCCATATGTTTCAATTTCAACCCAGCTCTATTAAGCTCAAGAAATAATAAAGAGAATTGGGGTGATGGAGAATTGGGACACTCTTGTCTCATCATTCATATCATATCTCATTTGGATTATTATAATGTGCTCTACATGGGGCTGCACCTGACGATCACTCAGAAACCGCCACTGGTCCAGAATGCAATAGTGTGAGTACCTATGAGCAAGTCTTGTTTTGCCCATGCAACATTTCTCTTTGCAAACTATATTAGTTACTGGTTGACTTCTAGGTGCAATTCAAGGTGATAATTGTTACCTATAAAACCCTTTGTAGGTTCGGAACTTGATTATCTGTAGAATTAATTTTCTCTTATTTTTTTCTGATTGTTCAGTAGATCGAGCAGAGTTGCATGCTACAAGTCTTATCAATGAAGCAATGCTACCTTATGGGACTCCGAAGGCATGTCTTCTCTATGGCCATCTCTACCTCTGGAATATGACTCCCTTTGAAGTCCAGTAGCTCCAACTTTGAGGATATTTAGCACAACCTTGAAGATCTGGGTTTGTTTTTTAGCAGGCCCTGGTTCAGAGAGTTTTATGATTCCACTCATGACATTGGTTTGTAGACTCAAAATTGATACTGTCAGTTCCTCGAAGTGAGTTGTTCCTTTTCCTTTCTTATTGCTGAATAATTTTTGTTTATTGTTGTATTGTTTTTAAATTATATCATTGTATCATCTAGAATTGCTAGAGTTTAGCTTGAGGAAGCCAATAAATAAAATAAATTGAAACAAATAACAAATTTTAACAAGTACCCATTTCAGTTCCACAGTAGGAATGTTCCTTACATTCACAGCAAGCCTCAAGTTCAAATTGTATTGCCTGAAACTTTTTAGGTTGCCTTTCAGGTTGTGCCAAAGTGTCTCACTAGTCCTTAAAAGTCGTTTATAGAAGATGTACTGCAAAAGGAAGGACAAATCACATAATGGGTCTCCCTCCATTCTCCCACCAGAAGAAGAACTTTAACTAAGCAGTAATTGGATCCAGTTCAGTATTTAATAGAAGTTTCAGATCCCTTTTTTAAAAAACTTAGTATTTTCCAGTATACATGTACAGTTGGCAAAGTATTATGAGTGCACCTGGCTGAAAGGGTTAGCTATTCAGAAAAGCCTAATTGTTAACAGTCACATCCTAGTTACCTTAATTGATACATGCAAAACACAGCAAACTTCTCCTGACAAAGCAGCTTTTCATTACTCAGAAATTTTCCCATCCCTTCTGTCTCACTGCAACTGAGGAATGCCATCAAGCGCAAAACCAGCATATCCTGAAACCATTTGTTAAACTTCAGGAACCACATACACTTTCCACTCCAAGCAAAGTTGTTAACTCTATTAAATCACCTGCACAGGTTCAAACAAAAATGGTTGCCATTAAAAGCCAGTAACATTTTAAAGGATTCTCTGTTTGTGATTATAAAAAGAATTGGCCCTTGTGGAAACAGGACTTTTTTGAAGGACTTAGTGCAGTTCATGAAAAAAAAAATGATTCATGCTGCTTCTAGTTTGGCTCTGAAAATATATACAGTGACAGGAGTATTTATTTATTTTGGAAAGTTTCTGAAAACTTAAGCCTTTTTTCTTGAATGTGCATCTCCTCAAACTGTATGCCAATGCATTTTTCATGACTTGATGAATGTATCCAGTTAAGGTGCAAATGGAAACAGGAGACACTTTTACTCTATTCCACTAAATGGGGAAAATATGATTTCTTGCATTTATTTTCATTAATTTAAGTAAAGCCCACTTGATTGCCGTGGGTGCTTCTATAAATATCTGCAAAGGAGGAATCTTGGAGGCGAACAACTGATGTACCATTCTCAGCCAATAGTAAAACACAGGGTATTCTGTATCCATTTCCCTTTTCGAATTAGTCACGTGTTGGAGAATATTGAGGATTAGTTGCTCAAAAAAAAAAAAAAAAAGCCAGATGTCTTAGATGTCCATTTTACCTTTTTCAGATATTTTTCATTCCCACAGAATGAAAGTGTTGTTTATATAGCAAATGGAAAAATGGAGCTTTTTCTTATAACACAGGAGAAGGTAAGAAGAGGATATTGAAAATTCATTTTCCTTTTTTTACTTTCCTTCTTCTGAGTTGCCCTAAAAATAACTGGATCCAGTGGCTCAGTTTGTTTGTTTTTTGCTTTGTTTCCAAATAGAAGCAATCAAGCAATCCCTCTCTTCTCTCTGTTTCAGCCTCTGAAAAATGTTCAAACTTGCATTTGAATTATATAGAATCCTATGTTATTGTCTTTCCTTGATGGATGAACTTGGTGCTCATACATACTGAAACATAAAAGTTAGTTGAAAGGAAGATTTATTTTGTTTAAGTTTCCCAAAGTGGCACAAATGGAGATTTCTTTTCTTTCTATATTTAAAGGTTGGGGGGGTACATTTCTTTTTAGCATTATGTGAAAATACAAACATTATTTGAGACCTATAAACAAGAATGATATTAAAATAACATAATACGCAGTTCCGAAGTATAATCACCTATGAGGGTTTGTAGGAATCATCTCATGCATCCTTGATCTGCACATCATGCCAATTTGGATGACATGAATATCAACCCACCTCTAATCAGTCATAGAGGCAGCTTCTACGTCTCTTTTTTTGCTCCACATCAAAAGCACCTTTTTGCAATATGTACTGGATTAAAGAGTGTTGTAGATCTGTCTGCTGCACTTCATTTCATTGCATACAATGCCTCTGCTCCAACTAGCTAGTGTCTGCTATGCATGTACCATTCATTCCCTCCCATCATCGGTTGCTGCTTTCCACAATCATTTTTCCTTGGGATGTTGAGCTCATGAAACATTAAAGCAATCTCTCTCTCTCTCTCTCTCTCTCCCTCCCTCCCTCTCTCTCTCTCTCTCTCTCTCCCCCCCCCCTCCTTTTTTAANCCTCTCTCTCTCTCTCTCTCTCTCCAGCCCCCCTCCTTTTTTAAAAAAAAGTCCATTGATAATCACCATTTGGACAAAACACTTGCCACATTTTGGAATAAGGAGAGAAATTTCTAAACCAGCTATATATCAGCCAGTAGCAACACAGAATACAAGCAGCCTGAGCCAGCTATGCATAATTTCAGTCATCCATCTACCAATATAAGTTGCCACACAGCCTTTGCTTTAAATATTTCCAGTGAAAGAAAATCCTTCCCGCTTCCAAGCAGTATGTCCCATTGTTGAGTGCTCTTAATGTTAGGAAATTCTTCCTGACTAAATTCTGCTTCCCTTTCATTTACTTCTATTGGTTCTTGCCCTCTCTTCAGAAGCAAGTTTGAACACTTCTGCATTGCCTTCTGCATTACAGTCCTTCAAATACTTGAAGACAGCCCTGTGGTCTCCTAGATTCCAGGCTAAACATGCATAGTACCTCAACTATCCCTCTTACATTTTCCCACATTGTGATCTTGGTTGCTCTCCTCTGAGGATACTCGAGCCAATTTTCAGAATATTCTACAATTTTCAGCCAATTGAGCTCATAATAACTGACTTGTGGTTCAATATCTTCATTTCCTCTTTTTGTCTTTTCTCTAGTACTATTCAGTTAACTTCTAATTTTATTGTTGCTTCCTAGGTGTATAATCTAAACTGGGTATAAATCATTATTCAGTGGTGGTGTGCAGCCTGCATAAATGCAGGTTGTGTGGAAGCTCCATGGGATCCCTGTTGAAAAGAACAAAGAATTCCCAACAAGAGTGTTTTGAGAATTGTTAAATGCTGTTATAGTTGGTATTATTGCTTTTATATAACAAACTGATCTTCCAGGAACTTATAACTACTCAATTAATTAGCAGAAAAAATCCCATATTATACATATCCCATTTCTATGAAACAGGACTGTGTTTTCCACAGTGATTAGCCTACTAAAGGTATTCTTGCAAAACTAACTACAGATGTGAAAGCAGTAGACAGTCTGGCTCCAAAACATTACAACTGTATCAATTGTTCATATATAGCCTGACCAGAAACAGAACATATCACTGCACCAACAGGTTTCATGAAATAAAAAAGCTTCTCAATTCATACTATGTGATTAAGAGAAATAAGGGAACAATGTTACAGAATGGGGATGTGAAACATGAAAAAGAACTGATAAATGCTTCCTGGAAATCACTTAATCCTGTTTTATATTTGCTTAAGAACTTTGAATCCGGAGAAAATAACAACAGCTGCTCCTTGGCTGGGCTCAAGAAGCAGTAAAAATAATATGTGTGTGATGTATATTAGATTTTTCTTGATACTTTTGTGTAGAAGAATTTCAATAATAGTTATCTATTATCATAAAATATTTTCTTTTTGGGAAGTTTGATATGAAAAATTAATGAAAGTAATTAGAAACATGAATGGATGCTACTTACTTAAAAGAAATATTTTTTTCATTGTATATTAAATGGCATTTATATGTTTAATTCATTCAGTAGTTATTAAAAGGCACTTTGAACTGAATCATTTTATGATTCCTCTCAAACTGCTTGCCTCTGATAAACTCAAAATGACATTCTGGATCCATTGTATGTTATTTAACCTGATTATCTTAAAAAACATTGTGGTGTTTGTCTCATTTCAGTTCACGTTAAATATTATGTTCATTTGGGTAGATTCCCCATCCAAGCAACTATGCCAACTGATGCTATATTGATTCATGCTGAGTATTCAGAATAATTTTTTAAGCCCATAAATTGAATGCAAAGTCTTATAAAATAAAACAAAAAAAATCAAATGATTAAGTGATGTTTTCTCTTCCAAACATTTCAAATATAGTTTTTAAAAAAGTTTATATTAGATTACTTCATTGTATACAGGAAATAAAATTAATAAATGGTGGGATATCAAGTATACTTAGCAGAAAGGAGAATACTTTAAGTGAAATAGCTTACAATCTTAGTTGAAATTGAAAAACTTAAAAGAATAGACTGCATAGCAGGTGTTTTTTCAAAAATTTAGTATTCCAAACCACTCGAAAAAAAAATTTCTTAGACACATTCTGGCCTGTTAACATTTGCTAGCAATGTCTACTTCAGTATTCATGACAATTTCAGCATATTCCTGTCATACCCTAAAGTATCAAAACATTCTTTGTTCAGAGTAATTATGGGATGAATAAAACATACCTTTACAATCCCAGTTTAACGGGAGGTATCAGTTAAAACTGACTAGGAATCAGTTTTAAGGGGTTTTCTCACCAATTTATTTTTATCTAAACAGTCTTCTAGTACAGATTTTGTTTTGCTGTGTTCATTAATTGATCAATTAATCATTCAGCACTTAAATTTTGTCCTTTATTGGGGAAATGATATATTTCCAAGATAATTTGAAAAATTATCAAATTCAAAACCATAATTACAAATCAAATTCTGTAACCACATAGCATTTATAAAAGACAATTAAAACAATTAAAAACATTAGAATCAATAAAACCAGTTCATTAATTCGGTAAGTAAATTTATGCAAGCTATTCATCATGAATCTAAAATATAAGTATTTGCAATCTATAGCTCAGGTGTAGGATGAGCTACTCAAAGCAGCTATATACTGTATTTTAATGCAAAAAAACATCAGAGCAATGAGAGCAGCTGCCATAACATCTTTATTACCGTGCCTTGTTTCTCCTTCTAGGGATTTGAAAAATGAGTCATAGTCTACTAACAGTTTGGTTTCAAAATGAACAACACAGAGAATGTATGTATAATGTCTTACTGAATGACTTCAGTTTTGTAACTTGATTTTATATCCTGAGGCAAATACACAGTAGGACCAGATGAAGGCTTTTACATAGGATATAAAAATGTGTGAGCGTCTGTTTGTATTTAAGTGAAGAGAAATCCATGTTTATATGAAAAAGCACAGGTAATTTCTGGCCAGCATACAGTATACAGATTTGACAAACAAACTTGCTAAATGAGATTTTACTCAGTTTCCAGTTATAACACTAAATAGGTGAGAGAAAGACAGAGGTTTGTCATGTTCTAGCCATTTTCTGCTCCTTAGTTCTGTACGAAAACTAGTGGGTTTTTCCAGAGGTGGTATTCAGCAGGTTCTGATCAGTTCTGGAGAATTGGTAGTGGAAATTTTGAGTAGTTTGGAGAACCGGCAAATACTACCTCTGACTGGAGATTTTACAGTATCCTTCCCCTGGCATGCCCACCAAGCCTTGGCCACAGAACCAGTAGTAAAAAAAATGCGAATCCCACCACTGGATTTTGCAATGTATTAAATAGAGTCAGACCCAGCTTCCAGCTCAGTTTTAACTATAATTAGGTCGCAAAACATTTCCTAAAAGAGAACAGATGAATTCTTTACTTGAATAGAAGTGGGCCAAAAGTGCTTCACTGATATGGGATATTTTAGATTCTGACAGTGCAATCCAGTGTAATCCTAAATAGATGGTTTGAGATATAGGAACCAATGTCCTCTCGTTTATTTCAATTGGTAGGGGAGAAATTAAAAATTAGTTTCATCCATTTTATTACCAGGATGTTACTGAATATTATGTATGAAAATTTGTCACCACTTCAGTGTCTCTTTTGGAGACTTCATTACCAAATATTTTGGGTAGATCTGTCATTTAGTTTTCCCACATGCTTTGCTAGAACATCCGAAGTGAATAAACATTCTTGATAGTGGAATTGTTTTCCAATCTTTCCGAAATTCTTTCAGAAAAGCAGTTGAAAGAATGAGGCCATTATACATTAAATATGTTGTTGCTTGTTGTATGTGTGGATTTAAAAACATCTTTTGCTCAAAGTCTGAGTTCATAAATCACACTAAACCATAATATTTCTCGTCTAGGATTTTCAACTGTTTTATACTGTATATTCAGAAATGCTATCATTTAAGATACTCAGTCAGATTTCAATTCTTGTAGTCTGAAATCAGAGAGAAAATAACTTACTATAATCTTTTTATGAATATGTAAAAAAGTATACACCACATTTTTTCAAGATTGGAACAATTCTTAAACTGATCACTAGATGCCACTCTCATCTTACAACAACTATATTTTGCATTGTGGTTCTGTAATAAACCTTCCTTCAGTTGTCTGTCACTATGCACTTCACTATTAAACAGTTATTAATTCTGCTCTGAAATTATTTTGGAGATGTGTGTTTCAGACCTCTAAACGAGCCAGAGACTATTGTTTCGTAGTCTCCTCCTGAGGAGTGTATTCATCACTCAAGGGTAATCTCAAATGTTGTCCTTGTCCAGAGAAGAATCATGAAACATATCTTGCCGACTCTTCATTCTACTGCAGTTGTTGGCCATCTTCAGTTTGCCATTTCTTCCCTAAAAAAATCCAAGAACCATGTATGTCTTTGATGTTACTATTTGTAAACAACTATTAATGTTAAGGAAGATGCAGCCATAGATAAAAAATGCTTTTTTATCCTAATGAATAATTATCCAAAATGTTTAAAACAGCATGCACATAGAAGAGATTTTAATAGAGCCCCAAACTGGCTTGCATTCTACTTGCTCAGTTGCCTCAGCTGTAATGAAGGAACAAAACAGGAAATACTATGTCAATTGGGCATTAAATAGATCTAATGAGTTACTTCTTCTAATCATAGATTGGTGTTCCCTGCTCACTTCTTTCTGGTGGAAACACATAACATCAGAAAATGGTTCAAATCAGGGGTCCCCAATCCCTTAGCTGTAGCCCACTACCAGGCCTTGAGTCTTTTGCAACTGGGCCATGGAAGTGGCAGGTGAGCATGCATGTGCATGCACTCATGTGAGCAGATGGTAAGTGTATGTGTGCCTATCACTTCCAAAAATGGAGTTGTGCGGGCACACGAACGCTTGTCTACTGCTTGCATGGAACACGTAAAATAAATATTTTTTGTTCAGTATTTTTAAAAAGGTATTTCTGAATAATTATTTTGTAGGAACTGTTCATTTTAGTTTTATTTTCCATCATTAGAGAGTACAGCAGAAACTAAGGCTTCACAAAAATGTAGAAGAGACTCAAAAATAGAGTGGAATGGAGAATAGAGTCTCACATCTTGAATATAAATGTAGCATCTAGATATAAAATATATAATAAATATATTTATATATAAATTGGATACATGAAGCTTTTATACTTTGGATTAAATTATAGTACAATGCATTGTGTAGCACTAGGTGGCACTAGCATAGGCATTACACTAGGTGCCACGAGCATAGGTGGCACTAGCATAGGCCCTAGCATAGGACATAATAAACACTATCTGTTTACATTAAAACAGCTGCTCCAGATAATCTTTTTTCAGAATGTCAAAATACTGTACTATATTCACTCCTCCAACTTCTCCACCTCAAACTGTGAAGATTTTTTAGTAGTAAGAATGAGTATAATTTCAAAAGCAATGAAGAAAGTATTCATGTTTAAATGAAGTTTGATTGCATCGTTAAATACATTGAATTATATATCCAGATTTGGTTATAAGTAAAATCAATGATAAAGCAGCAAGATTAAATCTGAAGCCATCTGTATTCCTTTAAAAAAATTTTTTTATCATGGTTTGTTCTATAAATAGTGCCTTTTAATATTACTATTTCAAAATCAGTCTTGGTTTTCTCTGATTTCCTCCTGAAATTCCTGAAAGAGATCTACTAGCCAGTCCATTTATTAGATGCATGTAAGTTATTGAAATGCTATGTTTGAATAAGACTGAATACCAGTCAGCTGATACTCACTAAATAAGAGAAGATCAATCCCTTTATTAATAAAAGGAATGTGTACAATATAACCAGAAAGTACCATCAACATTTTAAGTGAGATGATAAATTTTAATATGTGAGGATAATGTTGGCTATAAATCACAAATTCAATCCATTTCTTTGATTTTTGACTACCTGATTTTGACTACCAATTTTAAAATATTATTGTTGAAACGTATTAAAAATCCAACTTCAGAATGACCTTTTGATTTATGACCCTTTCTTTTGAAATTAATTAGTTCAGTTTCTTTTATTACCTAGAATGAAATGGTAGCTATTTTAAAAATACTTATACATGGTTTCACTGCAAATGAGATCATTTTAATGGGTTTTGTTTGGTTGTTACCCTAATAATTGTACATTATTATTATCTTCCCACTGTGAAAGAAGTACATGCTTCCAGAAAGCTAAATAATTATTTTTTTAAAAAAAAATGTTTTTTAAGGCAAACATAGACAAACAAAATATAAAAACATCAAGCCATCTTCCATATATATTCATACAGTGTGTTGGTTGGTTTACAAATTATTTTGTGCTTCCATTTTGTAGTCTTCAATTACAATTATATTGTATATGTTTCTCACATTATCAATCAAATATTAAATACATTAATATCATTGTTAATCAATCATTTGACTATACGATTATTCATTCATGTTTTATGAGATAATCCATATTTTACTAAATTTGTTTTATGACAGTTCATATTATCATCTCAATTTATCCTACAATCATTTTGTAGATATAATAAGAAAAAAATACATCTTTATACACTTATTATTTTCTAAAGATCTACAAATTTCATTACCATGTTTTATTATCTAACCATTGATAGAATAGAACCCAAATTTTATAAAATCATTTATCATCTTGTTCTCTGATTTCAAATGTCAAATCTACTCATTTCAGCACATTCCAATATTTTCTTAATGATTTCCTCCTGTGATGGTATTTTCTCATTTTTCCAGTTTTTGGCGAATACAATCCTAGCCGCTGTTAATACATTTACAATCAGATATTTCAATTCTTTACTATATATTTCAGGTAAAATTCCCAATAAAAATATCTCTGGTTTCAAGTCTATATGCTTTTTTGTCATTTTTTCCAACCGTGTGTGAATTTTAGTCCAATATTATTTCGCATCCACACAAGTCCACCACATATGGTAATATGAGCCAGGTATCTGATGACATTTCCAACATTTTTCAGATTTGTTCTTGAACATTCTTGCTGTTCTTGTTGGGGGAAAATGCCACCTGTAAAACATCTGATACAAATTTTCTTTATGTGCTGTTGACATTGTCATTTTATAATTTTGAGACCACAATTTTTGCCATTTCTCTAGATCAATCCCATATCCATAATTCTTCCCCCAAGCAATCATAGTTTCTTTAACCTGTTCTTCTAGTTTAATTTCTAATAAATATCCATACAATTTTTTAATCACCTTTTCACCAGTACCTGTCAAAATCTTATCTAAGTCAGTCAGTTTATCATAGAAACCTTCTGTTTCAGAATCTTTGTCATACCTTGAATGTATTTGTGCATGTGAAAACCAATTCATCTTTATACCTCGTTCCTCTAATTTTTGCATCGATTGAAGTTCACCCTTTTCATTCAATATTTCACTGTATCTAAACTGTTTATTCCTTTTTATACATTATAGGATAGGAAAATGCTTCAATAGTCAATAACCAGACTGGAATTTTCAAATAACATTGCCTTTTCGTCTTCTCCCAGTTTAACCACAAAGACTCCCATATATAATGTCTTCTAAAATACCCCTGTGTTTAGACTTCTGGTTTGAGCCTCTTCGTGGACAGACCGAAACTGTGATTGTGTGCAGTTTCAATCCATGCTTGCCACTGGAGCACCCTGAGCTCGCTGGTTTTGGGGCAAAGCCACCCTGTAGAGGTGGTGAAGAGCGGGGAGACTGCCAGCAGGGTTGAGGAGAGCCGCATCTCTACTCCTCAGCTAGCCATTACTCCCTTTTCTGAAGGCCGTTGCAGCGATGGTCAGAAATGGCCACTTCAAAGAAGAACTCGACCAGAAAAGAATGTGCAAGAGGAAGATAAAAAGAGAAAGTCTTGGCTGAGTCAAACTGCAAAAGCAACAACTAAGGTACCCTGGAATTTAAACTAAAAAAAAAAAAATAACATTGTTCCCAAAGAAGACTTTGAAGCAGCAAAGGAGGGTGAAAAAGGAAAGGATTTGGGTTTTTTTTTCTCCTCTTCCTTTCCCTATAGAAATTGAAAAAAAAAATCCACTTTGACATCAATAGGCATTTAGCTGAAAATAAAATGTCAAAGGGATAATAAAGATTTCTGGATACTTAAAAGCTTTTAAAAGCAGGAA
>BHFT01050170.1:0-11510 GCA_004320025.1 Laticauda laticaudata | reverse complement strand
TCAGGCAAACAAAGTCACTAATCTATGGATAAAGGAGGATTAGAGAGGGGAAGTAGACATATGTTAGACTTTAACTCGAGATAATTAATTGTATGGATTACTGTACTAAACAGTAAGGAAAGTTAAGCAGTAACCAAAGTTAACCAATGAGGGAGGATAGCTAAAAATGTTTATAAAAGCAAAGACTATACTCCAAAAAAGATCATCACCATAATTCAGTTGTTCACGATCAAACAACTCAACTGCCTCATCATTACAACACCGTCCTCTCCATCTGATGCTTTCAGCAGCTAAAAGCAAAATGTGCACAGAAAGAAAATTCAGTACATTGATTCAAGATCCCTAATTGACAAGCATCAAAGAAGCATTTTCAGTTAAAAAGAAAATATTTCAGTAGCAGTAGATGGGAATATTATAAGACCATAAAAGTGAACTAACCAATCTAATGTTAGTTTTAAAAGTACACTTTTCTGTGGGAACAAGCATGAACTTGTTTCCTTTCACCTCTGAAATAGTATTTTTTTTTTGTGTGGTTAAAATGAGCAAGGTAAGAAACAATGGATGGAAACTAACCAAGGGGAGAAACAACCTAAAACTAAGGCAAAATTTCCTAATGGTGAGAGCAATCAATCAGTGGAACAGTTTGTTTTCAGAAGTTGTGAGTATTCTATCACTAGAGACTTTTAAAAAGAGACTGGACAACCATTTATCTAAATGGTACAGGGTTCCTTGCTCAAGCAGGGAGTTGGACTAGAAGACCACAAAAGTCCTTTCCAATTCTATTGTTATATGTTCTAGGACCGTGATGGTGAATTTATTTATTTATTTATTTATTTTTATTTGTCAATTGCTTACAAGATAATAGGTATAAGTAAAAGCATAGTTATGAATACATGGCTACATATAAGAAAAATTAAAAAAAATATACAAAAGAAACAATTGGACAGAGATGGTAGGCATATTGGTGCACTCATGCACAAAATGTCTAGCATTATGTCACATGTGCCAGAAGTGGTACGCAGAGTCACTTCTGCTGGTATGCGAGAGGTTGCCCGGAAGAGCCCCACTGCGAATGCGCATGCACACCACTGCCCAACAGCTGATTGTCAGGTATCTGGCGTGTATGCACGGGGGGCACGGGAGACAATTATGTATGCCTGCTGCTTAGATCTAGATATTTTAAACATTGGATAAGATTGGATTTCTTTTGAAGAGCACTATGCTGTTTGTTTTTTTCTTAAAATATTGCTAATATTAATCTTACATGGAAAATATTTTTCCTGCCATTTTGGCTCCCTTTTTGTTCTGAATAATACCTTGATTGAATTAATTGCTTCTGAATTCAAAATAACATTTTTTTCCTTTACTGATAATGAATGACATCTGAAAATGAAAATATATTTTTATTTTCAGTTTTAATAAAAGATTCTGTAAATCACCGATGTGGAAAAAACAGAAAAATCAAGAGATAAAGCAACACATGCCTCTGAATAATATATACTGTATAGAAAGGGTTTGGAAGCTGACACTGTTAATGTGACTTGTGTAATTTTAAAATAAATTAAACAGAGCTCTCTCCAGTGAAGAACCTTGATAGAGGTAACAAATTTGAAAATGCTATGTACAAAACATTCTCAAAGCATCCATCAAATTATACTGGCACCTTACTATTGAAATTTCAATAGAAAAATAAATACTTAACAGTATTGCAGTGACAAAATAGGAATTTATACCAGCCATGTTTTCTCTACTTTTGTTGTGGTTAAATGATAATGTGATATTATATGTGTGCATATTTGCGTACATATGGTGTAGGTATAAAATCTAGCATATTTTGTTCTTGCCGGGGTTTGAACTGGGTAGAGCCATCATGTCCCTCCGATGTGAATCTTTCAGTGGCTGAACAAGTAGCAACAGCCTGTGGGGAAGGAGCATTCTCTGTCAAAGAGGATAAAAGTTCTAGAAGTTGCGGATTCTCAATTTCTGTCTATAGGACCTATAAGAGGTCATATCTCCTAGACAGATAAAATGATGGTATTCAGGGATGGGATTCAAAAATCCTAATAACCGGTTCTCTGCCCAGTTGCTGGATGGGTGTGACCATATTTGGAATAGCCTACTGGAACTTCTAGGAGGGCTGTTTTTCACCTTCCCCGGAGTCCAGAAGCTTCCCTTGGGCCTCTGGGAGGGCAAAAACAGACTTCCACGGGCTCTGAAGGCCCATTTCCAGATTTCTGGGAAGGCTGTTTTTTCCCCTCCCAGAGCCTCTGCATGGACCCTGCACTTACCTGCATCCAAAAGGGGCCACATGGAGAATCCTGGGGGGNCCCGCCCGGGGGGGGGGGGGGGGGGGGGGGGGGGGGGGGGCAGGACCAGCCGATCAGTTCAACTACCAGTTTGGCAAACCAGATAATTCAATCAGTCTCATTGGATGACTTTGTCTTAATATTTTTTGAGAGGAGGAGAAAACCTTCTGCTGACTACTTTTTTATGCCATGTATGTTTTTAAAAAATATACTTTGATCATATCCTTTATGAGTGGCCTTTTACCTCAGCATAAGAGTACAATTTTTTTTTTCATAGAAGATTGTTTGAGCTCTCTGATAAGTTTGGTTGCCCTTTTCAGTGCATTTTTTTGGCTCTGTAATAGATCAACACCTGATTGATAAAAAAAAAAAAGTAAACTTGACACTTAGGGGAAAACACTTGCAAGGAAAAAAATTGCAGTGAGAACTGCATGTAGCATTCTAAATATAGACCACAACATATTTGCATCAAAACATTACAGTGTCAGCATTTTTATTTTGTTTCCCTTTCCTAATTATCCCTAGATGCAATTTGCCTTTTCATAGCTGCTGCACATTGAGTTAACATATTCATTAACCACTCAATCCACTATGACCCCTAAATCTGATCTCTGTAACCAATTTCTAACAGCATATATGTGAAACTAGGATTTGCTTTTCCAGTCTTAATTACTTTATATCTACTTAAATTGCCACTGATTTCTTCTATTTCAATTGAAGTTGATAATATCCAGTATATCTATGTTCTCATTTGCAACCAAATGCTATAATTCTAACATCTTGACCTAGAAATTTCTAGCATTGGCTTTGAAAATACTAAGGAGCTGGTATAGTGCAGTGATTAAGGTGTTGAATGAGTTCTGAAAATCAAGTCCACCTTCAGGTGTATAAATTCAGCGGGTAACTGAGCCAGGTGCTTTCTTTGTATTAACCATCTTACTTCAATGGGTTGGTTTTATGGGGGGAAAAAGGAACACTAGGTAAGCTGCCTTGAATTCTTAAATGAACAGCAATACTTGCATACATCATGAATATATAGCATCCTATTTTTCAGATGTGGCATGAGTTGTTGTTTTTTGCTGCTTTTTCTCCCTCTGACTGTCATGTCTACCCATTAGGCCATTTTCAACATGGGTACAATTGAAGCTCTGTGATCATTCAAGTCTCTAGACATAGAACCAATGCAGCTTTAAGACTTGAATTAGCAATTACAAGGATAGAAGCCAGTACCTGGGTTGTTATTTTTAATTACTAACTGAAACTACTCTTTAACCCAATAGGCCTGACATCTCTCATTAATAGGGATGACTTCCAATCTACCTGGAATATATCCATGAGAGAAAAAGTGGAAGCCTATAGTTTCACTAATGAGGCAATACAAAGCATGGGATATGACCAAGCAAAAACATCACTGAAGGAGAGAATCCTTGATACAGGATAGCAACATGACATTAGTTTAGCACCAAGGCTAAATAAATCTTAAAGATGGTCATTAATCTTTAAACAAGCTTATTATTGTCACTCTCTAATAAACAATAGACATTCCAAAGAATTTGCTCTGATCAGATTCAACCCACTCCCTTCAGCTATGATCAATATCAAAAAGTTTCCTTCCACAAATGACTTTGCCTCTGTACTCATACCACAGAAGGTGTTCAACATATTCTGTTTTATTGTAATTTTTTTTAAACCTGTATGAGGTATTAAACCTCACAAAAGAATTCCCACAAATAACAGCACAACTTATATAGGCAGGAAAAGAAGCAATGGATGGAAACTAATCAAGGAGACAATCCACCTAGAATTAAGGAGAAATGTTCTGACAATTAGAATATTTAGTGGAACAACTTGCCTCCAGAAGTTGTGAGTACTCAAATACTGGAGGTTTTTAAGAAGTGATTGGACAACCATTTGTCTGAAATGGTATAGGGGTTCCTGCTTCAGCAGAGGGTTGGACTAGAAGACCTCCAAGGCCCTTTCCAGCTCTGTTATTTTCATGGAGCATAAAAGTGCTATCACTCATAATGTTGCAAAATTCTGTTCCACTGCTATAACAGAGAGGCCATAAATTCTGTCTGCAAAACTACATTTCTTTCATCCCTTAAAACCTTTTTCTCTTCCGTCCCCTCCCTTCCCCACCCCTTCAATTCATATAACTTATTTTAATTATAATTTTAATGCATATTTTATGTTTTAAGTGTGTATGACATATGACACAATTGCCCAGCAACCCTCTTTAAGGTGAGCCTCCTCCTCCTGGGGAAGGAGGAAATTGAGGTCCACCTGAAGGGGTGTGCTGAGGAATTTGTTGATTTTCTGGAAGAAAAAAAATCATTCGACTTTGTTCCCTGTTAGATGCCAGCATGGTTGCTGTCCAGTGGAAGCCCCTGAGGCAGGTTCTTGTCCTGTTTTCTGAGAAAAGTTTGACTCTATTGCTCCTGAGTAAATGGACAGGATCCTAGGGAGTATGCGTGTGAGCTTCTGTGTTTTAGACCCATGTCCCTCCTGGCTTGTGAAAGCTTCCCAGGAGGTGACAGGCAGGTGGACTCTGACAATGATTAATGCTTCCCTATAGGAGGGGGTAGTGCTCGAGAACTTTAAGGAGGCTGTGGTCCACCCTTTTCTTAAGAAGCCATTTCTGGACTCCACCCAATTGGGTAATTTCCAACCTGTCTCCAATCTTCCCTTTTTGGGGAAGGTTGTTGAGAAGGTGGTCACACAGTAGCTCCAGAGGCCTCTGGATGAAATGGATTATCTTAATCCCTACCAGCCAGGATTCCGGGCTGGATTTGGAACAGAAAAGGCATTGGTTGTACTTTTGCATGATTTCTGGTAGGAGTGGATGAGGGTAGCACATCCATCCTTGTCTACCTGACCTCTCGGAAGCTTTTGATACCATCGACCATGATATTCTCCTGGGGCAGCTTCAGGGGATGCGAATGGGAGGCCTTGTGCTATCCTGGTTCACTTCCTTCCTCTGCAGCTGATCTCAGTTGTGTTAATAGGAGGGGAGAGATTCAGCCTTTGCCCACTGCTTTACGGGGTTCCGCAGGGCTCAGTACTCTCTCTGCTCCTATTTAACATTTATATGAAGTCGCTGGATGAGATCATCCATCACCATGGACTGAGATATCACCAATATGCTGAAAATACTCAGCTGTATGTCTCACTCCACGGTGAGTTAAGTTATGCTATGTCCTCCTCTCATAGTGCCTGGAGGCTGTTCGGGGCTGGATGGGGAGCAACGGGTTGAAACCAAATCCTTACAAGACCGAGTGGTTCTGGGTTTGGGATTCATTGGCTCAGGGATAATTTCCACCTTTGGTCTTGGATCAGATGGCACTACCTCAAACAGACCCTGTACATAATCTAGGGGTTTTCCTGGACTCATGACACCTGCTCAAAGAGTAGGTAGCAGTCAGGGCCAGAAGGGCCTTTGAGCAACTGTGGGTTGTACACCTGTTACATCCTTTCCTGGACCAACAGTCCCTACTCATGGTCACTCATGTCTTAGTCACTTACCATCTTTTTAGAATAGAATGGAATAAAATTATTTATTGGCTGTGGTGGACTCCCATGGAAAGAATGAGACACAGAGGCTGGTGTACTCGGGATGGGAGTCTAGAGCAAATTCTAGTGCCCCCTTTTATTGAGAAATTCGTACATAGTAAGCATACACATTGTGGATTACAATAATTAGATATAGCACACAAAACTGTTTACAATTGTCTGAGCTGCTTAATTGTTTCTGGTGTTTGTTTTTAATTTCCTTGCTTATCTCAGTGACCCTTAGGCAGACATGTATGTATAAGGTCTTAGACTAATCATTACCCAATACTGAAGTCAAAGTTTTATTCCCACAATTGGCCAAGTGTGATTGGACACACAAGGAATTTGTCTTGATTATTGCAACATGCTCTACATGGGGCTACCCTTGAAGAGCATCTGGAAGCTCCAGTTGGTGCAAAATGCAGCAGCCCACATGGTTTTGTGCAGATTCCAGTGTGCACATGTATCACCTCACCTACAGGAGCTACATTGGTTGCTGATTTGCTTCTGGGTACAATTCAAGGTGCTGGTTGTTACCTTTAAAGCCCTTTAAAAATTCAAAATGAGCATAGATGAACATCAGACATTTTTAAAGAAAAACCAGGGCTTTGGAAGAATAGCTAAAGGAGAGTAAAGAAAATGTACTGAAGATAGTACACCATGAAGGCCTACTGAATTCTCCCTTCCCTTTCTCTTCTTTTTTTAAAATCGATAACACAAGCTTTAAAATAATGATGATCATGATGATGAACATGATGGTGATAATAATAACAACAGCAACAACAGCAACAACAGCAACAACAGCAACAACAATAAAAAAATAATAATAAAATATTGAAAAACATTCAATCTTTCAATAATATGCCAGATAATGAATTGTCTATATATATGGGAAAAAAAGAGATGAAGTAAAATGTGTATCTCTACAATTTTGAGTATAAATGATGCCACTCTGAATAAGTTAAATCTAAATATATGGATAGGAATTTTAAGGTATTTTTTTTGGTTCCACCTTTCAAGTATGAATCTAATTTTTGCTGATAGCATTGTTTTTTTAAATTAAATATGTGGAATTTGGTTGCTACAGTATTGTGCATATTAATATGTGCATACGTTCATTGTATTGCATGAAAAAACCAACATCTAAACATAAATAAGCTGGGTGTTAAGGGAAAAGAGTAGTAGTAGAAGAATATTAGGAAAAGGCTAATGAACAATAAGAATAAAAATAATGAAAGGAAAACATTTTGTGGGAAGCAGTAAATCAAGAGAAGTCTTCAAATTCAGTGAATAACAGGGAAAAAAATGTAGAAAATTTAATACAAAGCAAGTCCCTATCTGTGCAAAACATGTTGATTGTTTTTCTTCTTAAAATAAGATTTAACTCTACACAGTGTACAATTCCCTGATAAAAACCAATATATTTGGAATCTGTTGGAATTTGTTCCATGTTAATGAATTCTCTGCTTTCCATGATGCAGAGGGCAGTGAAAAAAATTAATAATGTTGAAGAATCTTTGTATGTGCATGTTGCTTCTATAAGACAGAAAGTAAAAATAAAGTAAGGATGTACTAAATTCTAACAATTACCAAAGGGATTCATGGATGAACTGCTATATCCTGGGCTTACCAGAAAATACAGAAAAAACATTCTACGAACTTACAAAAAAACACCCTTCTTAAGGTGCCTAAGGTAATATATGGCTTCTTGAACATAATTATCTATAAGTAATGAACATGATGAGAAACCAGATTATTATGCTGTACATTTCTTAAAGTGTCCTACTTTGCAATGCAGCCAATTTATTTTATGGAAAATGTTCTCTGGCCATTTTAATGAGCAATATCTTCAAGAAGCTTCTGCAGGCTGAAGCAAGTTCCAAAGCTGTTATTAATGTACCTTGGACTATAATTCTAAGTAGGCCAGTTGAAGTAACTGAACAATGGACCAACCACCTGATTTCTAGTCGAACCATTCAGTTTAATAGAGCTTTACAAACCTGGATCAATTCAATTTTCCCAATGTTCCTCACTGAAATGAATAAAATAGGTAAATCATCTCCAGCTTTAGATCCAACAACTAAAATATAATGATCCCCATTTGGAGAATGAACACCTTTTGAAGCCAGTATGTCCAAATCCAGCCCCATCCACCCATCTATTCAACAAAAAACTTATTTCTAGCCATTGTCCTTGCTGAAACTGCTAATAGTTATCCAACTTCTACATTCAACTGTGACTTCAATTCACCAAAACCAAGATCTATAACAATATATTCTGATCATTGATTGTTATTTGACTTTTTTTTCTGAATTTTATTGAGAAGAACCAGGAGGGTGATATACATCATGATCACAAACTGATTTGGAAAATGGTTTGCTCAGATTATGATTATGAGATTTGCCTAATAGGTATCACACTGCCAATATTGAGAATTCCATGAACTTAAAAATGCAGGAGGAGGAAGGGGAAAGAGGAGGAGGTGGAAGAGGAGGAGAAGAGGAAGAGGAAGAAGAAGAAATAAGAATCCAGTTGCCTTTTGAAAGAAAGCACTTTTGGACTTTCTATACAGTGTTAGCTTCTTTGTTTTCAAATGACTTTTTCCCCATTTAATTCACAACCATACATTATAACAATGTTGGCAAAAATAACAGATAAACAGAGTTGGAAGGGACCTTATAGGTCATCTAGTCCAAGCCCCTGCCCAAGCGAGAGACCCTACACCATTTCTGACAAATGCCAGTCCAATCTCTTCTTGAAAGTCTCAAGTGATGGCGCTCCCACAACTTCTGAGGGCAAGCTGTTCCATTGGTTGATTGTTCTCACTGTCAGAAATTTTCTCCTTATTCCCAGGTTAAATCTCTCCTTGTTCAATTTCCATCCATTACTCCTTGTCTGGCCTACAAGCGCTTTAGAAAATAGATTGACCCCTTCCTCTCTGTGGCAGCCCCTCAAATATTGGAAGACTGTGATCACGTCTCCCCTGGTCCTTCTCTTTACTAGACTAGCTGCACCCAGTTCCTGTAAAATATTTATCGGAATAAAACCATCCAAGTTTGTTTTCTTTAACAATGCTGGAAAATATTGGTAGAGCCTTTTCCCATTCACTGAAGACAGATTTACAGTGCATTATGAAATTAATCTTGTTTTCCAAACCCCTTTCCCATCCTGTGGCCTTACAAAAGAACTTGCATGAAATTTTGTTTGTCATATTGATTGTTATCTTTCATCTTGCTGCAACAGCCTGAGCATTGAATTAAAAAAAACACCATTATCTAATTGTGTTTTATCGAAGGATGGAAATGATGCTGATAATGTCAATGTTGTGATTTTTAAATCATGAGGCGAATGATGGGAAATTGAGAAGGCAAGGTAAGTACATTTCAGTATTAATTTACATCAGACTATGCCAATGAGGTCAGTCATTTATAAAGACAAAGTTTCCACGGTGAAAGTTTAATTAGAACTAGATGAAGAAAGCTACACTGGTGTTCCTGGAAGCCTCAATATATTCCTTGTTTGCTATTGTTCAGCTCATGAATACTCTGCTTCATAACCAATAAAAATTTAATAAGCCATTTTCCATATTTTCACTTATGACTGACATAAATATGGTTCCTTGTTTCCATTTAATGAACAGGTTTCTAGCAATGATTGCAATTTCTTTTACCTGATTAGAAAATTGGCGGCCATGTAAATGACAGTGCTGTTTGCCATTTATGACATGCCAATTATCTTCCAGCCTAGAAAAATCAGTGCCATTTGCTAGTAATAGAGAGATTTGCTGATTAATGGATTTCTATTATCCACTCCCAAAGTGGCCAGACAACAAATGGCGACATAATTTATTATGTAATATCAATCTACTTCTGTTTTTGTCTTTTAAACTTACCTTTTATTCAGATTAGATCTATGCAACGAGAAAAGTAATATATATAATTTATTATTATTAATAAAATGGGTTTGCTTTCTTATGTTGCTAATGTACTCAAATTCCAGGAAAATGAAACTTCTTGAAAAAAAACTTTTTAATGGGTAAGTGCTGCATATACTGTACTTTTCTTCAACTAAAATACATACTGTATATACAGGGGTGGAATTCAAATTTTGAAACAACTGGTTCAGTGGCGTGGCTAGGTGGGCATGGCCATGTGACTGGGTGGGCATAGCTTCTTCTTTTTCTTTTTTCTGGTAGCAATCCCCCCCATATTTGGGGCCTTCTGGGCCTCCGCAAACCTCTTAGGGGGTGTTTTGCTTCCAGAAGGCTTCCCTGGAGTCCAGGAAGGAAAAAAAAATGGAGTCTGGGGGGATGTGGCAACCCCGTGCTCCATTTTGAAGCCTTCTGAGCCTCAGGGAAGCCTCCTGGGGACATGTTTTTGGTCCTAGGAAGCTTCCCTGGTGCTCAGGAAGGAAAAGAATGGAACATGAGGGGGGCATGCAGCACTCCCCTATGCTCTGTTTTTGGGGACTTCTGGACCTCAAGGAAGCCTCCTGGGGAGGCATGTTTGCTCCCAGGAATCTTCCCTGGGGCCCAGGTAGGCAAAAAATGGAGGAGTGTGTGTGGGGAGGTGCTGTGCCCCTCCATTTTTTGACTTCCTGGGCCTCAAGTAAGCCTCTTGGGTGAAGCATTAAGTAAGTGAGGAGAATCCCAGCACAGCTGATCATAGGAACAGCTGATTGGAAGGGGGAAAAAAGAAATACCATAAGGAGTGACTGGGTGAAGAAGAACACAGTCAGCGATGGCGGGCATGCATGCAATGTTGCACATGTGTGATAAGGGCTGACTAGGCAGGGAGTGGCAGGGCCAGTCAGGGGTACGATTTTCCGGTTCTCTGAACTATGCAGAATCATAACAATCGGTTCTATAGAACTGGTCCAAACCAGTAGAATCCCACCCGTGTGTATATATTAAAAAATGGCTAAACATGGAAACATGGGTGGACAGTCTGTGGTATTCCTTTTCTTTAGACATTGGACTATTCTGCTTTCTCACATGGCCTTAATTTTTAAAAAAAAAAATCTATTGTTTTTATTCTACTAACCTATTATTTTAAAAATCAAAATATTACCGTCATTTCTCCTTTCCTCATGTACCTATCTGTCTATTTATCTGCACATACATTAAATATTGCCTTTGACTTCAAAGTGAAGAGCCACAATAGTATAAAAACAGAGAAAGGGGGGGGGGAGGAATGAACAGTATTTAAATCCTCCACAGATCTGAGTTTTATATTCTTACAAAGATATAAGGTAGGGCAAAAATTCCTTCATATGTTTGTGCATAAAACAATTTCGAGGATTATATGACAAACAGTGATATTATTTTGTCAGTCACTCCTTCCACCTGTAATGGAATCAAGTTCAATAATCCTGTATTCTGTTGAAGCAGAGTTTTTACTAAGTTTTGTTCCCCTGTGTCAGGTACTCGCATATGCCAAACAATGGATAACAGGAGATCAAAAAAACAATCTACAGATGTTATTTGGAGTGCCCAGGTAGATTCATATAAAAAAATAGTTCCTGAATTGAAGTGTTGGAATAATGTTCTAAGGTCATTTAAGCCCATGTCACACCGGCTAACGGATGCAAAAAGGACACAACGGACGAGCAAAATGTTCCATCCGTTGTTATCCGCACTCAAAAGGGGCAAAAATT
>BHFT01050167.1:0-12175 GCA_004320025.1 Laticauda laticaudata | reverse complement strand
GATAGATAGATAGATAGATAGATAGATAGATAGATAGATAGATAGATAGATAGATAGATAGATAGATATGGTATTTATCATATATATTCTTTGTTGATTTAGTACCACATATTTATTAAATTTAGATTTATTAAATGTAGTTATTTATTAAATTTAGACTGTGTTCATTTATTAAATTTAGGTTTCTTATTAAATGCAGCATGCTATTTATTAAACGTTGAATACATATTGTTTTTATTAAATTTAGATTGTATTTATTTAATGATAAATAAATGAAATTTACATTTCTTATTAAATGTGTATTTATTAAATGTATTGAATACATATTTATTACATTTAAATTTTATTTAATAAGCATGATATACTACTTATAAAATTTAGATTAAATGTAGTATGTTATTTATTAAATATTGCTTAATAAATATTGAATATTGTTATTAAATTTAGATTGTATTTAATTAATAAGCATGATATTGTGAAAACAGAAAACAGAAATTATGAGAAGTTAGCTCCGCATCTCTCCACCCCTCCCCCCCAAAAGATGGTGGGACAGCTTACCTAGAGTTGGTGTACTAGGCCTGCTGGTGACGGCGCCAACGCTCAGCCGAGGCACAGTGATTCTCCCAGCAGTGGACGAGATCTGGTTAAAAAAAAAAGCAGAACCAAGAGTCAGTTGAATCCTACATGTTGGAAACACAAACGAGATCACGGTATCTTCTATCATATGTGATGATCATGCCCAGAAGCCCAAAAATACTGGATGAAAATTTTGAGTTGGATACAAGAAACAGTTGAAGAACAAACAGAACTTAAACCGCAGTTGTTTCTCTTGGGAATAATTAAGGGAAGTATGGGAAGAAAATTAGATATATTCTACTACATACAGATATTTTGACAACATCAAGGATAGTATACGCACAATGTTGGAAACAAAATAATATACCTTCGGAGGAATAAATAATTTGTAAAATTCTAGATTGTGCTGAAATTGATAAATTGACCTTAAAATTAAAAGAGGAGTCTAGGCTAGGAAACAAAGCTATTTACAGAATCTGGTAGTCCTGCGGGAAAGACTTCGAAATCTTCTCCCAGAGGGGAGCAACAGAAACAAACCATAAAGTGGGTGTGTAGGGAATCTCACAATGCTTAAAGCTCTAAGCATATAGCACTTATAAGCAACACCCTGAATAACCGGAAGCAAGCTTCCCATAATCTTCTCCACTGTCCTCACCACTCTCTGTATGGGCTTTCTATTATCTGAGGCGCTGCAGCCACCAAACCAGAGATGCAGTTTGTTAAAATACTCTCAATCATGCCTTGGTAAAAAGTAGGCAGGACAAAAAGAGAAAAAGTTGCTATCCTCATCTGACGCAGGAAATTGCAGATGCTGCTTTGCACATTTCATTTCAAGATAATGTGTCAAGAGACCGCTAGATTGTTAGTTATCTGCACCCCCAGATACTTAATACTTGACCACCACTACAGCTGCATCCTTGATACTGAGGGGAGTATGACCATGCTGGCTCTTTCTAAAATCTACAATGATGTGTGGACTTCAACATCTGGAATTTGCCAGGCAGCAAGCTGGTCTAAATGTTTAAACTGAGAGGTTATCAAGAAGGAAATGGATCATGATCTTAAAAGCCAACCTCTTAAGGATATATTTTTCATCTCACCATGGGAAAATCATATTCATCCTGTTATCTGGATTTTTCCCAGCCACACAAAAGATTTTAGTGAACATCCTTACCTTTTTCTGCAGAGACTTCAATTTATAATTTGGAGCTGTCAGGCAGTATCGGTCAGGAGGCAACCTTGGCCCGGAATAAGGTTTAATCAAAGGCAATGGGGTCTGGTTTTTCTGCCTTGCAATATCCAGCAAAAACTGTGGGACATAGAGACGTTTTACGCAAAATTAGCAAAATCTTCCCCAAAGACCCATATAAAAGCAGTGAGTCCCTTTCCTGTTGAATTACAGTTCAGGTTCTGGGATCCAACTCAAGCTAGCTTATCTCCTTCCACCTAGTTGCTTCTTCACACCCAGTCTATCACCGAGAAGTATTTTCAGGTAGTCTTTGACTTATGACTGATTGCTATTTGAAGTTTACGACAGGTTTCTGCCAAAAGCTACTTATCACCTGAATGTCTGTGGAGATTCTTAAGTCATCCAGGCCACAATTGTCCCAAAGGTGCTTTTTCAGGAGGCAACTGGACTTTCTTGTTTCTTTTTCTTTTGAAGACATTTCGTTTCTCATCTCTGACCAGATGGATTTATACCTGACAAAAATCCCCATCAGTCAATTGTAAAAAAAAAAAGCTGGACATCTGCACCCTTTTGAAGAACCATTGAGACCATTCAGAGGTTTGTCTGTATCCTCAGAGTTATCTCAGTGGTGCAAATGGGTGTGGAGTCCACAACACAGTTGTTTCAGCAGTTCTCAAGGGGCTCCACACCCATTTGCACAACTCAGGTGACCCAGAGGACCCCGACAAATCTCCAAGTGGCCTCAATGGTTCTCCAAAAGGATGCAAATGACCAGCTGCCTACAAGGAGTACAAATCCTTCCCTTCCCCACCATCCAGTNGGGAAAAAAAAAAAAAAAAAGCACCTTTAGGACTACTTATGACCTATTTTTGAAGTTCTGAGGGCTGCAGGGACCTTACCGTCAGGTGACCACATTTTGGGTGCTCAGCAACAAGCCCAAATTTACAGCTGGGTCACATGACTGCAATTTACGGTATTTTTACCGCCGCCTCCCCCCCAAAAAAACTCCCAACAGTTACTTTCAGGGGTTTTTTGGCAAACATGCTCCACAGCAAATAGTTTTGCTGAACAATGGTCAATTCACTTAACAGCCACTGCAAAAATAGGCTCATCAAGATCAGGCTGGCGCTTCACTTTATGGCGACCTTGACTTACAACCGTATGGGGCAGGGCTCCATTACGATCGTAAATTGAGGATTGCCTGTAAGCATTCCTGGTTCATGGGGCTGAAGGCCCTCCCAAGGTCTTCTTGGGAACTCTGCTTGCAGATTCCTCCTTCCCTGAAATAACAATGTTGTGGCCTGTCGGCCACCGGCCCCTCCAGAAGCCGAATCAGAGGAGGAGACGTGGGAGTCAGGGTCAGCATTAGGGCAACCCGTAAGCTCCGAGAGGGAAGAAGGAATGGAGCTGGCAGAGAGAGACAGACACAGGCAGAGGAGCCTGGGCCATCCATCAGCTCTCAGATGGAGAGTCAACAACTCCCAGGTCTGGAGGTGGCTGGTGAGGAAGAGCTGGTCCAGTGCCTGATGCACAGATGTGCAGAAGGCAGAGGAGAGAAGAGCAATGGAAATCTATGGGCCGGTCCTCAGGATGGAAGAGCCACTAGAGAAGCNAGAGAAGAGCAATGGAAATCTATGGGCCGGTCCTCAAGATGGAAGAGCCACTAGAGAAGCCTGCATTGAGAGAGAAACTTTTTGCCGGAGCCGCTGGAACTCTTAATTAAAGGAATCTTTTGCGCTCACTTCAGAGGGTTTGTCATGTTTGGGGAGCTGAGTCAGAACAAGCAATTCCCTTCCCCCAAGATTTAAATCAGGAGAAACGTACATCTCTGGGCGGAGGGGAAGTGAAGGACTGGTCAGTCCGGCACTGGATGGCCAACCTCACATCATCTGCGTCGACGCTTGATTTTTTGGCGTGGCTGGAGTAAATTTTTGCATCTTCCAGGATTGTCGTCACGTACCCTTTTCAGGAAACAAACAGCAGGTGAAAAGGGAGAAGGCCAACATTCAGGCCAGCTAAACCAGACACACAGCAGCCTGTCCTCTCATCCCGTCGTGTACTAGGCTCAATAGCAGGTACTGTGAGAGGGATCTTGGACAACCAGCTAAATAGGAGCCAGCCATGTGCAGCAGTAGCCAAAAAAGCTAATGCAATCCTAAGTTACATTAACAGAGGGATACAATCCAGATCAAGTGTGGTATTAATAACACTCTATAAAGCCTTAGTAAGGCCACACCTAGAGTATTGCATCCAGTTTTATTCATCACACTATGAAAAAGATGTTGAGGCTCTAGAAAAAGTGCAGAGAAGAGCAACCAGGATGATGAGGGGGCTGGGGACTAAAACATATGAAAAATGGTTGCAGGAACTGGGCCTGGCTAGTCTAGGGAAGAGAAGGACCAGGGGAGACAGGAGAGCATCTTCCAATATTTGAGGGGCTGCCCCAGAGAAGAGGAAGGGGACAAACTATTTTCTGAAGCACCTGAAGGCTAGACAAGGAATAATGGATGGAAACTGAACAAGGAGAGATTCAACCTGGAAATAAGGAGAAATTTTCTGACAGTGAGAACAATCAACCGATGGAACAGAAGTTGCCTTCAGAAGTTGGGGGAGTTTCATCCCTGGAAGCTTTCAAGAAAAGATTGTTAAAAATGGTGTAGGGTCTCCTGCTTGGGCCGGGGGTTGGACTAGATGACCTACAAGGTCCCTTCCAACTGTTAATCTGTATCTGTACCTTCAGATTCCGTAACTGGTTATCGTTCCCATGGACACAATTTTGAACCAAGTAGCAAACCGATAAAGGCACACATTGAAGGAAGTTCCATAAATTAAGTCACTAAAAACTTCAACAGCATGAATTTATTCATTACATTTATTTGCCGCCTATCTCGCCGTACGGCTGCTCTTAGGCAGTTTAGAGGAATAAAGAAAGAAGAAAAATGAAAGGAGTATAAACAGAAGTAAAACAAAAGAATAAACAATGAGAAAGGAACACAATGGGAATACAGGTAGTCCTTGCCTTTATGACCACAAGTGAGTCCCAAATTTCTGATGTTAACTGAGACATTTGTTAAGTGAGTTTTGCCCCATTTTACGACCCTTTGTGTCTCGATTGTTAAGTGAATCAATACAGTTGATGTTAGTGACCTGGTTTTTAAATGAATCTGACTTCCCCATTAACTTTGCTTGTCAGATGGTCGCAAAACGGGATCACATGATCCTCCTGGGACACAGCAATGGTCATAAGTATGAACCAGTGGCCAAGCATTTGAATTTTGATCATGTGATCATGGAGATGCCACAAAAATCGCTAAGTGTGAAAAAGGCCAAAAGTCAATTTTTTTCAGTGCTGTTGTAACGTTGGTCACTAAAAGACATACTGTAAGTAGAGTGTCAACTCATGAAATATTTCTATGATCTTTTTAGAGTTGCCAACAGAAAGGGAGGGGGGAGCAGTACGGCAGCTTGCAAACCAAAAGTGCATTCCATAAATGTTTTCAAAGATAGTAACTAGGTGACTGAAGTTTCTGCCATGCACAATTCTAACTGGAGAGCCTGACTGATGACTCTGGGCTTTGGATATGTCCCACTGGAGAATATGAATTATGATGCACCCTGGGGGGGGGGGGGGGAGTAGGGTCAAAGTTGACAATAAGTTCTGTATCTCAGAGTCGACTGCACCCAGGCAGTGCCGGGCAAGTTAACTCCCAATAAATCCTTTTGAAGTTTTGGACGTTTGGCTCAAGATTCATGATTTAATTGGGGAGTAACTGCCAGAATCCTGACAGCAAGGACTACCTGAATTTACAATCATTTGTTTAGTGACTGTTCGAAGTTACCATGGCACTGAAAAAAGACCAAGACGCCTTCTGGAAAACCCATCATGCCCCAGAAGGACAGGTTTTGCAGAAGAACATGATGAAGAACATGATGAGGAACATCACCAAAAAATAAAAATAAAAAAAAATTGAACAGGGTTTAACAGCATTGAGATTTTGGCCCTCCTACTGCCTCTCTTTTGATTCTGTGGCAGGAAATCTGGGAACCCTGTTTTATCTGGAATTGTTTGGAGCCTCTATGCTGGAGCTGATCGAGGAGAAAGAATCTGTTCCAATGTTTTTTTAAAGGTTATTTAATTATTCTGCATCCTGCCTCCATGGGAGAGAGCTAGCAAACAGGAAGGTGTACGGACATACAAAAAGGCAATCAAGGGAGCACTTACTGTATGCGAATTCCAACATCTGATTTATAACTCGGGGCTCATACTCTGTAATTCCTGTGTCTTTTAGGATCTGGGCCATCACCTGTGCAACAGAAGGACAAAGTCAGACAACTCTACACAGCGGCAACGCAAACAAGACTTTGGATTAAGTTCCTTTTTCTAATGTTTTTCAGCCTCTGAAAAGTAAACAAAGTTCTTAAAGCTTCTCTCTGGGTTTTCTTCCCTACCCCTTTCTTCTCCCTGCTGCCAATTCATTTAGATCTCAGTTCCTTTTTTGGTATTAGTCCGGTATGGCTAAGTGCATTGTGGCTGATATGCTTGGAAGAAACTGGTTCGGCTTGAGCAACATTTGACACTCAGTCAGGAAATGGGAGAGGACAGGTCTTCCAAGGAGCGTCTGCTAGGATCCAGGCTCCAAAGTTTAAAAGCTGTTCTTGAAAGCTGGTCCTTGGACTGTAAATCATTATATACACACCTGAACCCCTGCCTCAGGTGGCCCTTAGGGAAACAAAGGGAGGGTGCAAAGGGATGTCCAGCAGCCCTTTAGAAAAGAGGGAGCAAAACGGCCAAAGAATCACGTAAGATGGATGGGGAAGGGTGGATGGGGAAACAAGGAATTACCTAGAAGGAAATAAGGGATATAGATGCATGGATGGATGGTAGGGAGGAAGAAGGAAGGAGGTAGAAGGAAGAGAGATAGAAGAAAAGAAGAGAGGAGGAAAGAAGGAAAGAGGTACTGTAGAAGGAAATAAGGGAGATGGATGCATGGATGGATGATTAGGAGGGAGGATAGGAGGGAGGGAGGGAGGAGGGAGGGAGAAGGAAGAGAGATAGAAGAAAAGAAGGCAGAAGGAAGGGAGGGAGGAAAGAAAGAAATACCATAGAAGGAAATAAGGGAGGATGGATGGATAGGCGGGAGGGAGGGAGGGAGGAGGGAGAAGGAAGAGAGATAGAAGAAGGGAGAAGGGAGGGAGGAAAGTGATACTGTGGAAGGAAATAAGGGAGATGGATGCATGGATGGATGATTAGGAGGGAAGGAAGGAAGAAGGAAGGAAGGAGGTAAAAGGAAAAGGAGATCGAAGAAAAGAAGGGAAGGGAAAGAGGAAGGGAGGAAGGCAGGAAGGCGGGAGGTGGATAATTGCAAATGAGGAGATAAACCGGGCGTCCCCTCCCACTCCCACCGAGCAGGGCAGGCAAGAAAGGCCAAACGAGGCCGCCACTGCAAGCAGGGGAAGAGGCAGAGTAGTCCTTGGACTACAAAGCCCACCATCCAGCTGGAAAGCAGCGCCCAGAGCGCCGCAGGGAGAGAGCGAGAGGCGTCGCAGCACCCGCGGGTGCTTGCAGCTACCAAAGCGGCCGCCTGCCCGAGCTTCTCCCTCCCCCCCCCATCACGGACAACCCGGCCCCACCTGCGCATCCTTCGGGGTGCTTTTGGGCGACGCCATTTTGCCCGCTTCCATCGCGGCGCTGAGCGGCCTCCTGCGGAGGGTGGAAGAGAGCATGCGCGGACCAGGCTGCCCGCCAACCCAACCCGGAAGTTAAACAGCGCGTGCGCAAGAGTGGAACCGAAGCCGAGGCTTTCCTGGACCTCCTCCCTCCTCTTACCCTTCCTTTTTCGTGGGTGAGAGTAGGCAAAGGGGAGCGGGGGTTTGCACTGCAGAGAACGAGGCGTGGAAATGGAAAGGGTGGATTGCAAGGCCTCTCCAGGTAGCCCAACCCTTTTCTGCCAGCCTCCAGGAACAAACTTAAGTAGACCCCAGATAAAAAAATAAAATACAAAAAATTACCGTTGCATTGGCCGGGAATCGAACCCGGGCCTCCCGCGTGGCAGGCGAGAATTCTACCACTGAACCACCAATGCGTCCCTGAAATAAATGTTTGTGACACTTCCTATAGATTTTCCAGCTCTGCGGTCCAGTCCAGACTATAAAGCCAATAATTTTATTTACAACCACAAATTAATCCCAAAATTTCCACCATTCATCAAGTAAGCTTCCATCCATTTTACGACCTGTCTTCCCACAATTCTTAAGGGAACCATTTAATAACCACTTAACTTAATAACACATTTATATGGATAGAATAGAATGAAGTGAATTGAAGGGACCTTGAAGGTCTTCTAATCCAACTCCTTGCTCAAGCAGGAGAACCTATATTATTTCACATGTGGCTGTCTGCTCTCTTCTTAAAACTTAAAAGTTGGTGCACCCACAACTTCTAGTGGCAGGCAGTTCCACTGGTTAATTGTCCTGACTTTTAGGAAATTCCTCCTTAATTCCAGGTTGCTTTTCTCCTTGATGAGTTTCCATCCATTGTTTCTTTTCCTGCCTTCAGGTGCTTTGGACAATAGGTTGACCCCCCTCTTCTTCTTTAACTGTGAAAAACGGTCATCAGTCACTTTTTAGTGTTGCTATAATTTCAACTAGTCACTAAACAAATGTTTATAAGTTGAGGTGTGTCTGTAGTATCAAAACCAACTGGTTGCAGAACTATTCTCTTTTTAATAAGTGACTCATTCAGCATCAAGAAATCTTTCTTTTTCCTCTCTTTCAGGGAGTTAAAATGCAATTCTGATTTTTGCCATCTGTCCCATTCTTTTACAGACAAAACAAAACGTTAGTACTGATAAAAACGTTCATACTTTTCAGAAGAGATTGGACACATTTGTCTGAAATGGTAGAGTTTCCTGCTTAAGCAGGAGGTTGGAGTGGAAGACCTCCAAGGTCCCTTCCTGTTCTATTCTAATTCTATTTCAATTCTATTCTATATGCTATTGTATTCTATTCTAATTCTATTCTAATTCTATTCTATATTCTATTCTAATTCTCATTATATTCTGTACTATTCTATTCTATATTCTATTCCAGTTCTACTCTATTCTATATTCTATTCTATTCTATATTCTATTCTATTCCAGTTCTACTCTATTCTATATTCTATTCTATTCTATATTCTATTCTATATTCTATTCTATTCCAGTTCTATTCTATTCTATATTCTATTCTATTCTAATTCTATTCTATATTCTACTCTATTCCAATTCTATTCTATATTCTATTCTATTCTATATTCTATTCTAATTCTTATTATATTATGTTCTATTCTATATTCTATTGGATTCTATTTCTATTCTATATTCTATTTTACTCTAATTCTATTCTATATTCTATTCTATTCTTTCTATTCCACATTCTATTTCATTCCATTCTGTTATTCCTATTCTATTCTATTCTATTCTATTCTACTCTATTCTAAATTTCTATTCTATTAAAACAGTTCTGCCTGTCACACCTTTTAGGATATGGCTTCTACCACTGAGGTTCATTTGTGCCACCCACCACCAGAAACAAAGAAAAGCATAATCTTATTTGTTCAGAGCAGAATACAGTTTGAGGAACCCTGCAAAGGCCACGGGGTTGTCAAAACCAGCTTTCACTGCTGGCCAATTTTATTGCAATCTTTCCCACTCTTTTTGCACCCAAACTAGCTTTCCTGGAACTGGCCTAACCGTGATGATATGGTCCTGCAACATTGCTCCTGAAATCGTTGAGAGGAATCAGGGTGATTTATTCAGGGTGGAGTTCTTGTTGCTCTCCTGAGTTTGGTTGTTTTCTTGTGCACATTTCCAAATTTTTCATCTCCCTCTCCTTCTCCCCCACCCTCTCCTCTCTTTGAGTCTCTCATCTCTCTCCTCTTTCTCTGACTCTTTCTCTCTCCTCTCTCTGTCTCTCCTCTCCCTGTCTATCTCTCCCACTTCCCTTCCCTGGGCCAAACACTGTCTGTTGGTCGGGGATCCTGAGAAAGATCCTAAAAGCATGGCAGACATGACAGTCCTGCCAGGTAGAAATTCAGCTAGTCCTCGACTTATGGCCATTTGTCTAGCAACTGTTGGAAGTTACAACACCACTGGAGGAAAAAAGTGACTTATGACTTGGTCCTTGCAATCACAACTCAAACAGCATCACCATGGTGACAATAGATAGATGATAGATAGATAGATAGATAGATAGATAGATAGATAGATAGATAGATAGATAGATAGATAGATAGATAGATAGATAGACAGACAGATGGTAGATAGATGGATAGATAGATAGATAGATAGATAGATAGATACACAGACACACAGACAAACAGACAGACAGATTGGATGGATGGATGGACGGATGGATAGACAGACAGTATTGGAAGTTAAAACCCACCCCTCTCCTAGGAAAATAAAATCTTTCAGGATATATTAAAAAGGCAGAATATTTCCCCTAAAGGAGAAATAGAAACTCAGAGAGGCAGAAACTCACCTTCGATGATAGATACTGACTGATAGATATTGATATAAATGGATAGACAGACAGAGTAACTACATAGCCAAAAAAGCATTAAGAGTTGTTAACCTAATCTTACATAGCTTTTTCTCTGGTAATATTGCACTAATATCTTGTAAGCAATTGACAAATAAGATAAAATAAAATAAATAAAAGAGATAGATACTGATAGAGATGGATGGACAGATGGATGACAGATACAGATGATTGACAGATGATAGATGGAGGGAGGGAGGGAGAGAGAGAGATCCTTTTTGCAATAAATTAGTCCTTCTTTTGCAACATTCAACTAGAATCTCGGGTTACTATTTTCGCCCAAGGTTCAAAGCGACCTCGTGAGAAAAAGAAAGAAAACCCTTCCAATATTTTGTTAGGGTTTTTCTCACCGCCGTTCCTATTGGCTCCTTCGAGGAGCCCCCTCTCCGATTAGCTAAGAAGAGATGCCCGACGTCTCATTGGAGGAGCGGCTTCCTTCAATCTTTCCACCCGCTCAGGAGCCGGCGGCGAATATAAAAGTAAGAGTTCGCCGCAATACGCTCTCACTTTTGAGTCATTTCTCGCTGGCTGAAAATTAAGATGTCGGGACGTAGCAGGCAGGGCGGCAAAGCCAGAGCGAAGGCTAAGACTCGATCTTCTCGCGCCGGATTGCAGTTCCCGGTGGGCCGCGTGCATCGACTCCTTCGGAAGGGCAACTATGCGGAGCGGGTGGGCGCCGGCGCTCCGGTCTACCTGGCCGCCGTGCTGGAGTACCTGACGGCCGAGATCCTGGAGCTGGCGGGCAATGCGGCGCGGGACAACAAGAAGACGCGCATCATCCCGCGTCATTTGCAGCTGGCCGTCCGTAACGACGAGGAGCTGAACAAGCTGCTGGGCCGGGTCACCATCGCCCAGGGCGGCGTTCTGCCCAACATTCAGGCCGTCTTGCTGCCCAAGAAGACCTGAAGNGCGTCTTGCCCAACATCCAGGCCGTCCTGCTGCCCAAGAAGACCGAGAGCCACAAGGCCAAAGGGAAGTAGAGACCGACCGACCGCCTGCCTGCTCCCTCCCTCTCGGCTGCTAAGAACAACACCCAAAGGCTCTTTTAAGAGCCGCCCACCTTTTCCTGGAAAGAGCTTGGGTCAACGTTGCTAAGTGAAACTATCTCAAGATCCTTTTTGGAAGGAGGGAAGGANCCTCTCGGCTGCTAAGAATAACACCCAAAGGCTCTTTTAAGAGCCGCCCACCTTTTCCTGGAAAGAGCTTGGGTCAACTTATTTTTAGTTTCCCAAGCATGTATCAGAAAACAACTAAGTATGAACATAATACATATAAGTATGTACATAATAAATGGGAACAGTAGACACTCCAATGCAATTATGCATGCCCCTTTACACACCTCTTAGGAATGGAGTGAGGTCCAAGGTGGACAGTTTAAGGTTATAAAGTTTTGGGAGTTTGATAATAAAACTGGTAGTAAATTCCAGGCACTCACTACTCTTGCTGAAATTGTCTTTTCTGCAATCGATTTGAAGCAGTTTACTTTGAGTTTGTATCGGTTTGCCCCTGTGTTATTACAGTTGAAGCTGAAGTATATTCATTGACAGGACTTCGAAGCAGACTAAATTTTGTGTACTAAGCTTAAATCAGACTAGGTGGTGTAATTCTAGGTTGTCTAGATACAAAATTTCAGTCTGGTAGCAAAATATATTCTATTGCAAGCAGAGGGGAGTGGATAATTTTTTTGTCTCCCTTAAATAAACCAAGCACTTAATTTCAACTTGAAAAACTCACTTCATATTTACGCTATTTTAAGCCCCTGTCACACTGCACCAACAGATGGAAAGAGGATGTAAAACAGAGAGAAACACTTGCCATCCGTTGGTTAAC
>BHFT01050165.1:0-27591 GCA_004320025.1 Laticauda laticaudata | reverse complement strand
CTCTCTCTCTCTCTCTCTCTCTCTCTCTCTCTCATTGGCAGCTCACCTGAAGTCCCGGTCCCACCGCTCCCTCCTCAAGAAGTCCCCGCGCTCAGCCCCCCTGGCCCCCTCCCCGGCTGGAAAGGGCTGCAGCAGCAACTCAGAGGCTCCTGCAGAGAAGACAGACGGAGGGAGGAGGCCAGTGACCCCCTAGGCCCAGCCCTGCGCCCGAGGCTCCCTAGTGCCCCCCCCAAGGACCGGCTTCTGTGCCATCTCCCGCGAACTCCCGTCTGCCCGATGCAAGGCTCCCGACCTCCAGCGGCAAACCGCCCGCGGCTCTCCTCTTTCCCCCGAAATGAAGGCCATCTTTCTTGATGTTGATCCTGTGGGTGCTGGCGCCTCTTCCTTCGTCAGCAGGATCTCAGCCCTGACTGGGATCTCGAGGGAGGCAAAATGGGGCTGGAGTGTCTGCCTGTACCCATGTTCAAATGCTCTCAACACTCAGGATGGAGCCTACCCAAAAGCCCCCAGCAGAAGAACTCTCCCCAGTTCTCCCTTTGAGGTTGTTCTTACCTGCCCCCATGGGGAGGGGAGGGGGGGGCATGCCAGTCCCTTCCCTGCACCCTCCGTTGTCCCGCAGGGAAGGTCTGAGGCCCCAGTTGCCCAACCCGCCCTGCCAAGCAGCACCTCTCAGCCCTTAAGCTCTGCCCCTGTTGGAGGGGGCCAAAAGCACCTGGGCAGAGATGAAAGTGGGCCTGCTCGCTTGGGGGCTGCTTGGGAGGTGCTGGTTGCAGAAGAGCTGGCCTGCGTCCCTTGGGGGGGGGGGGGGNCCTTGAGGCTCAGGCGGGACTTCAGCGGGCCTCGGCCTGCTTTCAAAGTGGGTTGCATTGATTCCTGCCCAGGGTCAGTTTCCCTGGGCTGGGCTGCCTGCGGAGGTGGAAAGGGCAGGACGGGAGTTGTAGCTGTACCACTAAAGCCTCATTTTGGTCGGTCTTGCAGAATAATGAATTGAGGGGCGGGGATTTTAGTTGCACCCTGACTTTTTTTATGACTCCCCGCTTTTGATCACATGGGCAAACATATCAGGGGCGGAAGGGACTCTGGAGGTCTTCTAGTCCAACCCCCTGCACAAGCAGGAAACCCCATTCAGGCAAGTAGCTTTCCAACAAAACACCTTGGAGAAAATCTCAGGTCTTGTAATTCTCAATAAAAATCTTATCGGAGTCATTTGTTGGAAGTAGAGGAGCAGCTCCGTCCTTGGTCGGGGAGGCCTAGGGAGGCCCTTGGGCAGAATTCTGGGCGTTTGGTCTGGAGAGCTTGCGCTCTTGTGCATGGGGGAGGAAGTTTCTCCATCCTGCACATCACGCACCCTTAATGGGAGGTGTAGAATACAGGACGGCCTTCCCTCCGTGTCTCTCTCTCTCTCTCTCTCTCTCTCTCNGGGGGGGCAAAGGAAAAGAGCAAGTTGACTGCAGATGGAAAGCAGAACCCCAAACCCAGAAGAAGGGGGGGAGGGGCAGGATGGGGACCCGCAGGGGGAAGAAGAAGCCCTCCCGCCACAGCCACACTTGGCCCTGCCTGGCACTGGAACTGGGGGGGTGATGCGCTATGGTGCCTCTGGTTGATTCCTGAAGAAGGGAGCCCTGAGCTGCTGGGAGCATCTGGGGAGCCTCTGCGGGTGGATTGCAAAACTCTGCAGCTGCGGTGAGTGCGGACACCCGGCGTTGTGCAAAGCCGGAACAGGAGTGAACCCTCGGCTCCCTCCTCCCCTCAACCTCCCCACCCCACAGCACAAGTCAGCATAAACAAGAGGCCCTGTGGGAAGAAGCGAGTGGTGAACCCTGGAAGCAAGCGAGGGCAATGCGGTGTGTTTTGCCAGAAGGCAGCTGGTCTCTCCTGAGCCGCCTGGAGGGAGGGGTGCGTGCGGTTGGGGTGAATCATTACAGGGGGAGGNAGGCAGCTGGTCTCTCCTGAGCCGCCTGGAGGGAGGGGTGCGTGCGGTTGGGGTGAATCATTACAGGGGGAGGAAAACTGACCTGAGGAAGAAGAACTGACATTTGGGAAAGTTTGGGTGCCCTTTTGGGGATCAGGAGTTCAGCAGGAAAGCAGATCAATAGAATGAAATAACCATAAGGCTCCAGCATCCAGGGAACATGCCGGCACCAACATTCAGCCTTTGCTCCTTAAAAATAACTTATTAGCATCCACCCTCCAAGAAGGGGCCCTGCTGCTCAGGCTGCCTTCGCTTGCAGAGTTGAACTTCTTTCTGGAACCTCCAAAGGGTGGGGAACTTGTCTCAGCTTGGGAGTTAAGGTGTGCCAAAGAGAAGGAAGGCTTGACTCAGGCCATTGCCGTGAAGTGGCCGTTCCTCAGGGCAGAGACTTGGGCTGCCCTTCCCAATCTTCTGGGCACCTGAAAGTCACGGGGAGCAGGTGGTCCTCTGGACTGGTACAATGTTGAGGTGTGTGAACCTCAACTCCCAGAATTCCCAGCCTATGTGCCTTAAAAATTTATAAGAAGAGATTGGACAACCACTTGTTTGGTATAGTATAGGGTCTCCTATCTGAGCAGGGGCTCAGACTAGAAGACCTCCAAGGTCCCTTCCAACTCTCGTTACTCAACATTGTTGAGGTAGAGAGACACTGCCGTGGTTACCGAAGTCCTGAGCTGTGTAGGCCTTTAAAGGCACCTCAAGCACATTTAACTGGAAGCCCTTTGAACCTATTCAACTAACTGCTTCTGTGCCATTTTTGGCACTTTGGTTTTGGTTCCCCACTAAGATGGGCAGGAAATTGCAGCATGTTTTGTTCCACAGTTTGCCACTGAATTTCAAAAGCATGTTGTGGAGTAGGGTGGCAGTTGGCGGAGAGTCCCCCAATCTGCAGCAATTCTTAATGTATTTGTGATCTCAGAGAATTGTCAAAGGTGACCATTGTTCCTGGCCCCACATAGCATACGATGCCCTCAGAGGTGGGATTCAGACAGTTGAACCACCAGTAGCAGATATTTTGATAGTTTGGAGAACTGGCTAATCCCACCTCTGACCAGCCCTGCCAGCCCCATTTCTTCTCTGCCTCCCATCCAGTCCCAGTTGATCAGCTGGGTCTCCTTTTGTTGCCCTGCACAGGAGAAGGGAGCTGAAAAGCAGGTTAGTGGGGTGGGGAGGGAAGGGGGATTTTGCAGTATCCTTCCCCTGCCATGCCCACAGAACTGGTAGTAAAAATAATTGAATCCCACCACCAGTCCTCAGGGAGACACCTAGGCAGAGGTGGGCAACTGGCCCCTTTACGATCTGAGGATTTCTAGTACCTGGAATTTCTGAGCTGCAGCTGCAGCTGCCCATCCCTGCATTAAGGTGAGGGAGAAAAAGGTTGCCCTTGAAACCAGTTGAAATCCAGCAGCGGAAGAAGCAGGGAGGGTGAGGGCTGCTGGGGCTTTCCCCAATGCCCTGCAGCAACCTTCTTCTGAACTTTTGTAGGAGGCCTCGGAAAGGCTGAAACTCTCCATCTGGGAAGGTGCAGCCCAACATGTGGCAGACGTGAAGTGTCGGCTGTAAGCCCAACACTGAACCGCAGCTGCTTCTCCAAGGCCAGGCTTGGTGCACTGAGGGCCTTACAGAGAGAAGTTTTGCATTTCTGTCTGGGCAGCAGATGCTTGGCCACCTGCTCAAAGGACTGGCAGGGCACCTGTCACTCACCCCCTTTTCCTGGACAGCCCCAGACTGGTGCTGCTGATGATGATCTTTGTAGGGGTAGACATATATTGGCACTGAAATCTTTTTTTCCAAGGCTTTGGTGGCCTTTTGGCTGCCTCTTCCTTGACAGAAAGCGGGTGATCCTAGAAGGCAGAAGGTCTCCACTTCTCTAGCTTCATGGCCAGTTCTAACGCAGCTTGTTCCAGCTGTTGCCTTCTTCTGTTGCCTCCAGCTGTTGCCTTCCTTCCAGTTTGGCCTTCTTTACATTTAATTTTAGTCTCTGTTTTCTTGGTTCCTTAACTTTTATCGTTGGAGCTTGCAGGTCTTTTGCAGTTTCAGCTATTAGTGTTACCAGCACAGCATACCTTCTATAGGTAAATCCTCATTCGGTGTTCAGGTGTTCAATAACTTCAAAATTACAACACGGACAAAGGAAGGGACTTTTGACCATTCCTTGTAATAGCCATTATTGCCATTTGTGCACTTTGCTCCCTCCCTCTCCATCCTGATTAGTTTAATTTTAATTGAATTTTAAATGCATGACCCTTTTTCTTTGTTTCAATGTTTTATAGTACATTTTAATTCAATGACTGAGATGCCTAGAATTGCCTTTGGTGAGATGGGTGACATACAAGGTAGATATACAAAGATAGATGATAGACGATGATAATAGATAGACAGACAGATATACATAGATAGAAATAGATGCAGATGATAGAGATGGATAGATGATAGACAAGACAGAGACAGACGAAGACAGACAGACAGGCAGATAATAGAGAAATGTAGGTAAAATTGCAACCTTCACTCCCAGCTTCTCCCAACAAAGTTACCCAGCGGGAATGCCATAACTTCAGGGTGCTGTGGTTGCAGGGTGTCTGCTTAGAGAGGCCAATAGGACTGCTGAAACTGCCATTGGAACTTGGTGCAGCTGCAGCTGAGTGGCTTTATGCTCTATGACCGTGTTGCTTGATGGTGGAGTCCAAAGGCTCAATTCAGTGAGTAATTTTAACCCATGCTCCCCTTTTTCTAATCCAACCTCCTGCGGTATCTGAATAAATAAGGAGAAGATAAAAGGGGTAACACTCCCCAAATGTCTGTGTCCTCAGGAAAAGACTCCCAGCATTGGACAATTCACAAACTACTCCATGACCTGGAAGACGGAGAGCCTCCCCAGATGTTTAGCTATGTCCTCTGTGGTGTGTGTGGGAGCATGAACGGATTTCCAGAGAAACTGAAGACCATGGGAACCATTTACGTTTCATTTTGAGATGCAGACAACACAAACTCATCCACCAAGCCTGCGTCCGTCTTCAATAGGGAAGGGATCTAGGGCAGAGAAAAACACCCTGCAAAATGCACAGCTCCACAACACAAGTCCTTTTGGCAGTTCCAAGGAGGCACCACACCCATTTGCTCTACTTGGGACCCTGAAGACACAGACAAGCCTCCAAGTGGCCTCAAGGACTCTCTAAAGCAAGAGTGTCAGGCTCAAGGGCCGGGGGCTGCAGGGTGCTTGGCCCAGAGGGCCACCCTGGAAACAACAAAGGACTGGTCCACGGTGCCTCTGCCCATGAAAATGGGGTTGGGGAGGGCCATGGGCAGCCCTTCCCAGCTCCATTTTTGCTGACAGTTGCAGGAAGCTATCGCAGCTCGGGAGCCTGTTTTTGCTGGCAGAGCGCTTGGGCCACCACTGGCACCCCTGACACGAGTGACAGCCACACACCCTGTCCCCCCAAGGTCAAGTAACCCTGATGCATCCCTCAATGAAATTGAGTTTGACACCCCTGCTTTAAAATGAGCAGCTGTCTGCAAGGAGCATAAATCCTTCCTCACCATCTAGTCAGAGCTGAAGAAGCTTCTCAGATGAGAAGCGAAATTTTTCCATAAAAACCAAGGAAGTCCTTTGGGACCTTTGAAGTCCAGACTTAAAGAGCCGAAAACCTCAGCGGCTCTTCCATTCAGATCATTCCCTGATCCTTGTACACTTTTGCTCAGGTGTTTTGTGCTAGCAGTGCCGCTCCAAGGGAGGTCAAAGGGAGAGATCAGCACAGGTGAGTCTCCAGCGAGGGAAAGCCTCGGGGGTTTGCTGGCAAAGGTTTCTGTTCTCCTGGGAAGAGACCTTGGGGAATGTGGACCTTTGGCCTGAAAAATGACAGAGAAACAGCTGCCGGGGCTGACCTGGGGGGAGAGTGTGCTGAGTCAGAATGGGGCACAGAGGGAACAAAGGACTTCAAGGAGCTTTGAGAAGGAGAGTCCAGGGTGCAATGGCAGCCCTTCTGCTCCCTTGGAAGTCCTAAAAAAGATACGTCCATGTGGCTCTACCCTAAGATCTGTGGTTTCCAAAGCCACACTTAGGAAGTCTAGCAGGGCTCCTCATGAAGAGCCTTCTGATGACCTGGGCTGGGTCTCGGATGCTGTAGAGGACCTTTGTCTTCTTTCAGACGAGGAACAGGAAAGGCTGTTGGGACCACATTCTTGGATGGTGGGACCCAGACTTCTTGCACTGGCCAGGGGCTCTTGGACAACCCTCCCTGCAGTGCCTTTAAGTTATGGGAGCTCCGGTTGGAACTGCGGATGGGCATATCCTCCAGAGGGCCATTTGTGCTTCCATGTGTCTTGAATGTAACAGCAATTGCCTTAATTAAATGTGTGACACAAACAGGTTCAAAAGTAGCTTATAGTCTTAATCAAGAAGGTGCCGTTTTCACACATACGTGATGAAACCCAGTATACCCATTAAACCTATGTTAATAACTTACTGGGCTGCAGGTGCTTTTTTTTTTTTTTGAATGATTATCTTCAGCACCCAAAGGCAACAGTCCACACAGCATTCTGCTGTTATCCAAAGAAGTGGCCTTGAGGTTGTTCCATGATCATTTTGGTGATTTTTACGCTAACCTGTAGTTATGGATTGTCTGCAGCACGAGATTGCCAAGAAACATACCAGGATGTAAAGAACATCTGCAAAATAAGATTCTTGGAAGAACCCATAAAGGTGAATGAGCCCAGGGAGACGCCTTGAGTTTTAGAAACCCCCCAGCTAGGCTCCAATAATGTAGTGGAGTCGATGTGGTTCCCCTTGGAGATTGTCCTCAGTGCACTTTTTCCTCCTTGGAATTCTTTTGCTGTCCCTTGCAAGCTCTCCCTCCTGGGAGGCTTTGGAAGAGCCTTTGTGGACCTTCAGAGCCCTCTTGCAGACAGGAGTGGCAGCTCAGGCAGCAGTGCAGGCTCTGCAGTCCGTTGTGCCTGGCTGGGTCTCCCAGAGGCTGTCAAGAAACCATCATTGAAGTGAGTTCAATTGAGACCCCCAAGTGGGTTGGCCACCCAAATAAGCACAAGGACCATCCCACTGCAAGAAGGACAAAGCCCCCACACTGAAACTCACTAAGCTACTCAGCAACAAAACCAAGAACACGGATCCGCAGCGTCCGAGGGAATGAGTCCAATGGGGAGGGGCTGCTGGATGCATCTGAGCTTTTTTTAAAAACAGGGAGAAGGAATAAAGGCAGCTGTTGAGGCTGATATCAAACAGGCAGTCAAAAGGTGGATCCAAATAAGGAGAAGTTGCAGGTCTTTCCAAGAGGCATAAATTCAAAAGAGTGGAGCACATTAAACACCCCAACCTTTGCTGGGAGCCTGACTGCGCCAATCATGGTCCCCTCAAGGGAATGGCTGAGGCCAGTGGGTTTGCCAGGCCTCTCCCTGCAGTTCAGTTAAAGTGGCCTCTGCTTGTCTAGAACCAGCAACAGTTCACTGTCTCCATTGTGGATCCCCCACACCCACCTGTTCTGGTTTCCCACATTTTCCATGCAGGGAAATCTGCCCTTCTTCCACCTCCCAAAGATCACCAGCAGGAAGGAGGAACCAGGGCATTATTTTGAGTGAGGATGGCTTTGGCAGAAGCTGGTTTAACCAACTGTCAGGATGTTTCTCTCCCCCACCCCCAACCATCCCTCCTCCCAGCCTGAGGTCACATTTTCTGCCTGAAGACAGACAGCGAGCTCTTTGCATGCAATTCCTCTGATCCTGATCCATCCAGGTACCTGACAGTGCAAACAGGCCTGGTGGAAATTGTAGGAGCTGGTTGTCTTGCTCCCCATCACAGCCATCAGCTCCCTTCGCTTGTTTGGGCTGCTTCTGGAAATAGTGGTGTTCTTGGAAGGGCTAAAGCCATCCAGACAGCAGCTGGCAGGCACGGAGGATGCCGTTCTTCCACTTGCCATACCACCTCTGGTCAGCTGGATCTCTGGCCTCTGGACCAGTTCAAGAGATCGGATAGCTACATGGGGGAAAGTCACCTTGAAGGAGCCTCCTTCTCAGCTGCCCGAAGACAATGCCCAGGAACTAGGGGGAGAGAAGCATGCCAACCTTTGCTGAAGGCCAATGGGCGCCATCATATTTCACCCCCACATGTCCAATCTGACTGCAATGCTGCACAAATGCTAAGTGTTGCACATTAGCTGATGGCTCATGGCCGACTGAAGGGAGAAAAGCATGGGTCCAGTCTAGCTGAGGTACCTTTTCAACCCAATTGGATTGGTCTGCACTGGGCAAAGGGTATGCTGCAGACCCCGTTGGTCCCCTGGCAGGAGAATGGTGGCTTCTGCTCTCTGAAACCTTGTGGCTCTGACGGGGCGATCTACCCTGCCCCTCCTGGCCTCCTGGAAGGGCCCAAAGAGCTGGCTCTGTCAAGTGGCCTGAGGCTCCAACGGGGGCATCTTGTTCCAGAGGCCATTAAAACCCCCAGCTCGTCCTCCCTGTGTGCCTCTTACTCTCTTCTTTGCCATCTTTATTACAAGGAGTAAAGGCTGGGGCAACGTGACCTAAAAACTGGTCCTAACAGGGGCAGGTTTGGCATATACAAGAATCCAGCTTAACGGTGGAGGCAATATTTGAGGCCTCAGACCCAACCAGTATTGACAAACATTTCCCTGATTAAAGCAAAGCAGGAAACATCACACATTAACTGTTCTTTTTATTTTGACACAAAAATGTTCAAAATAATAGGTGAATGGTTGCCGTTTTTCATATTAAAAATCTAAAAGGTGTGACTGAGCCACGAAGAATGGAACCAGAATTGAAGGTTTAATGATGGTGCTCATTCCCATTCATTCAAGCTTTTCCAGATGTGTTATTTACATCTCGGGTAAGAGAGCAGCCATCCTTCCATCTCACTTTCCTGGCATTTGGCCTTGGTTGTCGATCCATCTTACGATCCCAGAAAGGCTTGGAAGAAATCTTCCTCCCCGCTCCAAAGACATGACATGCAGCATTGCAGGGGGGGGGCGGGGTTGGTCTCCGCATGAGATGGGGCTGGATCTGCACAGCAAACTTGAAGATGAGAGGCTGGCCCCTGCCAGCTTATGGCCAGCATTGTCTTGTGGGTACCTTTCAATGTATGTATTTGTTTGCTTTTTGAAGTCTGTAGCAATGTTTCCACAGAATCTCATGCGCATCGATCAGGCTTTCTGTAATTGATTTCGTCTGTGAGTCAGACTTTCACAAGCGTTTCTGTTTTTAATTTTGGCTAGACCTACTGCTTGTCCAAAGAATGGGTTTTGTTTCGTCTTTCATGCCTGCATTGGTGGGCGTCTTGGTCTGTGTTTTTATTGTCTCTGGAGTTGGACTATGTTCTGCTTTGATTGATGTGTTTTCTAATATCTTCTGTCTATATTTTGTGGGTGCTTTTTTTTGTCTTGTCTTTTTCTTTAATGGCTGGCACATTTTTGTCCTGCTTATTGTGGAGCTCTTTAGTGCGGCTTGCTCTGAGGAAATGGATCGAGCTATCATTATAGGGGAAGCTACGCGTATTCATCTGGTGCCTGGTTGGGATGTGTTGAGTTGGAGGTATCAGTGGAATTCTGGTGTGCCCAGGTGTTTGCTGGCTTGTTGGTGTGGAGATTTTTTTGTTTTGGATGTGAGGCGCTCCAAATGATTGACAGTCGTGTGTGGAAGTCATCTCTTGCTATTCATGCTTGCAGTCTTTTTCAAATCTCTATGCTTCGTCTGATGATTCTTGTTGGCTGGGGTCTTTTCTATAGTGGCTAGGGTTTTAGTGCCCATTGAATTGATGTTGTGGACCTGTGGTTTCATTGTTGGGACTAGTGGAGGAGGTGTGTTCCAGTTTTTTACTGCATTTTTTGTGTTCATCCAGGTGAGTGACTCAGTCTTCTATCTGGTCTGCCCAAGTTATAGTCGCCTCGGCATTGATGCCATAGGGAACTTCATATATGCCTGTTTTCAGGTTCAATTTTATCTTGGGGTTTCTTTAGGATGCTGCTATTTTTCTGTCCTGTTTTGAAGCAGTCTTGATGTGATGCCCTGTGTTATCTTACTATTTTGTCTTAGTACCTTCTTATGTAGCGCGAGGACAGCTGTTCCATAGGTCTGTTCATCTTCTAGGTTCTAACAATGCCCCTGCCACCATACCTCTCGCATGGCGAACTGATTAGAAGAATAAGTACTTCGCCTGGGATGAACAACAAAAATGCAGTAAAAAAAGCTGGAACACATTCCTCACTAGTCCAACACATGAAAGCCACAGGTCATTAGCATCACTTCAATGTCACCAAAACCTGCCACCTATAGGACAAACCACAGTAATCATCAGAGAAGCCATAGAGATTTGAAAAAAGACCTGAAAAGCATGAATAGAAGAGATGATTCCACCACAGAGCTGTCGATTATTCGGAAGCCTGCAATCACAAACAAAAAAATCCTCCACACCACAATGCACAGGTAACACCGTGGGCACAAAACACAAGATCCCCCTGATACCTCCAGCTCAAACCAGCCAGCCCTAACAGCACCCAGATTGAAACCTTGCTGTCTAAAATGATAGTCCGGCTCCATTTATCAGAGCCAAAGCCGCTCTGGAGTAAACACCTCCAAATAGCCTACTCCTTCTCAACACCGCCAATATCCAGGAACACCAATGTTGCCCAGACCAATCAAATACACCAAACAAAAGGCCTACAAAACAGACAGAAGATATTATTGCGAAACACATTCCAATTCAAAGCACGAAACTCAATCAAACTTCCAAGACCATATATAACTATCCACTGACCCAAGGAGCACTCTGCCAATCCAATCAGTTTCGTCGCGCAATAGATAAATTAACTTCAAACATGTTATCCTGCACTAACACAGTAGGCTAGCCCCATCAATTCTAATAGAACTGAAACAGTGCTGTTGTATGCGTCTCGGACATCACAGACTGATACTCGAATACAGAAGTCTCAGCGCTGATGATGGCAGATTGTAGATTCTGCTGAAACGTTTGCTACAACTTTTTAATGAAGAGCAAGCAATACTCCACAATGATAGTTGGACGATAGGTAATACGCTATGAAGGAAGCCTCTGATCACGTGTCACTGGACGGTAATACCTGAAGGAAGCTGAACAGTGTGTGTGTGTGTGTGTGTGTGTGTGTGTGTGTGTTTTCTGAGGTTTTCGCGGGTATTTCTATGTGGATCTTTGGTTATTCGGGTTTTCTCCCACGTAGAATTCTACGCGGGAGAAAACCCAAATAACCAAAGATCCATATATACATATATATATATATATTAACTTGTTTTTCTTTTCTTCACAAAATGAGACATATGATGACCAGTGGTTATTTATAGCAACATGTCAACATTAAAATTTCTGCCAGAGGCACCATGAAAAATTTTTGCCTGTGTCTCTGAGGAATGGCTGTTCCAGGAAGTTTCACTGCAGCAAAGCTCGGATCTGCTTAGAAGTGGTGTCATCACTGAGGTGCCGGGTGGTGTACCTAGGAGGAACACAGCGAGGGGAGGGTAAACCCAGCCATCCTCCTGGAGGTGGGAGAGAGGGAGATACATGCTCGAAGCTCCAAAGCCTCTGGGCCCCTAGTAGGCGAAGGAGGGGTAGAGGTCCTTCGCCCATGGACAGGAAAGGGAATCGGGGAATATGCTAGCAGAGGTGTGTGTGTCTGTGTGTGTGTTTGTGATGTAGTGACATAGCCAGGAAAAAACAGGTGAGCTCCAGAACAGGAACAGGAGGAAGAGAAGCATCCCTTAAGACCAAGTTTCCTGAGTGCAAAGCTGGACGGGCAGTGGCTGTGTGGGGTGAATGCAGAAAACCCCTGTGACCCCACCTCCTGACCACAGAACCCCAATTCCTTCCTAGTGAAATCCATCAACACAAAGACACACAACCGCATTGCCTGCCTGCCTTGCACTTGGTGATTCCCACCCACCCCTCTCGCCTTGCAGGCTGACCCAACCTCTACATGGGCGGCATTCACACCTAGCTGACCTCTTTCTTTGGCTGCTGGTTCAGTGCATTGTGCAAACTGAGAAAAAGCAGCACTTGGGCCACCTGGTTCGGGTGCTGGGTGAACATAGGTTATCTGATGGACTGTACAGGGAGTCTTCCACTTACAATGGTTCATTTAGTGACCATTCAATGTTACAATGGCACTAAAAAAAGTAAAAATTCAGATGCTTGGCCACTGACTCCTATTTATGGAGGTTGCAGAGTTCCAACATTATCTTTTGGGACCTCCTGACAAGCAAACTCCAGGGGGAAGCCAGAATTGCTAGCCCTATTAGCAACTTAACAACTGCAGTGTTCCCTTAACAATTGTGGCAAGAAAGGTTGCAAAATGGGGCAAAATTCACTTAGCAAGCGCTTTGCTAAGCAACAGAAATTTTGGGCTCCATTGTGGTGGTAAGTGGAAGACCACCTGTTCAAACAAGTGAAGTGTTAGAAGTGAGGAGAAGCAAACACCTTCAACTGCCAACCGGTTCCTATTGCACTGCCAGCTCTCAATCATTTCTGGTGCCAAAGCATCCGCTGGACTGGACGGAAGGAGCCAGGCCAGCCCTGACCCTAAGAAGCTTCACTTCCTGGCCTGACCAATGGGACCATTCGTTCGTCTTTGGGCAAAGCAAGAAGAGCCATCAATGTAATCGGGGGGGGGGGGCNAAGCAAGAAGAGCCATCAATGTAATCGGGGGGGGGTGGCAGAGGTACTTCTGCGTGGTTAACACCTCCTGGCCAGCCGTCTCTGCCTATGTCTTCTTCCCAATTACAAAGGTCTCCCAGAAGGACGATGGCTGACCCTCTGAAGTTCCAGCACCCAAGGCACCTGGTCAGGATCCACCCCTGGGCCTCTGGTGGGTGCAGGGGGGGGGAACCTTGGGAGCTGCCATACCTCAGAGCGTTGAGAAGGCCTTCCGTGCTGTTGGAAGGCTGCTCCTTCAAGACCTTGATGCATCCTTTCATCTAGAGGGAACGAGGGAAGGGAGGGAGAGCTTTTGAGGCGCAGCCAGGTCTGCTGACTGTCACCCAAAGAGGTTCCTCCTGCCTCCCAGCGGCTTTTTTAGGCATCAAACTGGAGCCCTTCTGCAAAACTTTCCATTGCTTTCCTTTGAGAGGCCTCTCCTCCTCTCTGCCCCTCACCAACAGCCCTCCTCTTGGGAGGAGGGAGGGGATGTAGGGGGTCCCACGCGTGTCCTCCTGCACGAGCAGAGGCAGCTCTCCCAACGTGTTCCCCCTTCTTCGTGGAAATCCTCCGGGAGGAGAAACAATGCCAAAAGTGGGGAGAAACAGGAGTGAGTCTCCAACTGAAAATCCACCCTGTGAGGGAGGCAGGGGAGCTCCCAGAAACTGCCCTTAACCTAGAGGGCTGCACTGGGGAGGGGCGGTCTCTAAAAAGTTACTCACGTCTATTTTGGAGGTCTTTGCGAATGCCCCCACCGGGTGGACGTGATCGTAGAGGATGATGACCCCCACCATTACCCGCATGCAGAAGAGGAGGGTCTCCGTGCTGGTGAACCTGCTGCGATATTCCCTGTGGGGAAGCAGGAGAGAGATGCCGGTTTCCTTCGGGGGGGGGGGAATGCCAAAGGCCACCAGTCCTGAGCTGAGTCTGCAGCCCTTCAGAGAAGCCTGTTTGCCAGGGAGTCTTTTCCTGCTACATCCACACACACACAGTCCTTCTGCACCTAACCAGCCACCCTCCTGGCCAGAGGGCTGCCTTAACCCTCCTCCCTTCCTGGGGCCCGAGTGCCAGGGTGCCTGTCGCGTCAGCAGCCCAGCAGCCTCCAGAGCACAAGCCCAAGGGAGAGCGAGCCAAAACTCACGGCGTTTCCAGCATCACTCGGCAGACACAGGCCATGGTGCTCAGGCAGTCGGTGGTGTCCTCTATCGGGAGAGTTTTGTTCTGAGAGGAAGAGAGCGAGAGCCTCCGTGGGCCGAGGGATCTCCCCCCCTCAATCCTAGGGCAAAGGAGGGGGCTCAGGCCCTGGGCAGACCCTCTCTCCCTCCCAAGCCTCTGCAGCCCTGGGACATTTCACCCCTCCTCAGCCTGGATCTCTTCCTCCTGGCGCTTGCAAAGGTGTCCCCAGAAGATCCTGTGGCTCACCTCTGAGACAAACTTGGTGGTGGCGCTGCTCAGAGTTTTCAGCATTGGGGTGGCTTCGGCGTAGAAGAGGGACATCCGGTTGGCCATCTCATTGTTGACCTCACTCTCCACATCCAACTGCGGGGGTGGGGGGGGCACAAAGCAAGGCAAGTGGCCTCGGGGGGCCAGTGCAGGATCACGGTGGGGGAGGTGGGGGAGGTGGGGGAGGGGTTTGTCTGGGGAAGAGGCGGCTTCCCAAGCAGGGTCTGCTTTCCCCAATTGCAAAAGCCCACCCGACTGAGAGGAGACATTGGTCCTCCCAGCTGGTTCCCTGGCATTTTTCACAGCGGAGTAAAGGATCAGGATTAGGGTTGGGTGCAAAATTGGTCACTATCTCATAAGCAAATAATAGATTTTAATTTTTCACCTCGTTGCTCTGCCTCAAATCTTTTTCATACCAGACTTTATGTGTCCAAAACTTAGCAAAGCAGAGAAGCGTTTCCTTACTTGCAAATTGTTGATTCGATTTCGGCTGATGGTCCTTCTGTAGTAGCTAAAATCATTCTGAATGGCAGGATTGGTCATCTGAGGGAGACAAAGGGGACACCCGGAAAGTGCTTCCTCCTAGCCCCACCTTGACATCACTGGAAGCCCCAACTTTCCCAGGGGAGGAGGCCCCAGCCTTACAGCTGATCCACAGACTGGTAAAACCCATCATCCCCAACACATTCCGGTTCCTTAGCAGAATCCCCATTGAGCTGCTCCCTGCAGCACCTGCTAGAGGAGGAAGGGGGGGAGAAAGTTAGCGTTGATTCTTAAAAAGGACACAGGTAGCTTTTCTCCAGGGCAAATGAGTTTAGTATTCTTTCAGAATAAAATATTTTGAGATTAGGAAGTGCAGTTGCAAGGTCTCCCTCGATGTTCCAACCCCTTGCTTTTTAAATGTTTTGTGGGAAATTTTTAAACCCCTGTTTAGTGCTCTTCTGAAGGAGTGCTAATCTCTTGCCTTTAAGTCGCCTGAAAATCTGGCAGGCCCTCTGGGCAGGCCCTGGGCTGGAAGCAAGATGGGCCTTGGGCTGGCTGACAAGGGCTGAGGGTAGGGACCTCTGTGTGTGTGTGTCTTCAGCTGTGCAGGGACCTGACTCTTGCCAAACTGCCTAGGGAGGAGAGCCTTGGGATCAGCTGCCAGGGAGGGAAGCCTTGTTCCCTGGTCTCTGGTCGTACAGAGTAAAACGATGCCATGGAAGTGGGGACTGGTTGGGAAATGGGAAAGGAAAAAGTCCCAACTGAGTTGTGATTCAGCCTCCCCAGGATCCCCTTGACTTCATTCTCCTGCCCCCATCCAGCGCCACCCCCCCGCCTCCCCCCCAGCAAGGTACCTTGAGCTCATCGAAGCTGAGGGTGAAGTGCAGGATCTCTGCAAACTGCTTGGCCAGGGCCTGCTCCCTCTCCAGGTGCTGGGTAGGGGCATAGGGGGGGCTAGTCAGGGCCTCCAGCAAGCTCTGCAAGGCGTTCTCTGTGGGGGGGGGACAAAGGGTAGGTCAGCCCCTGTGTGCCACCTGGGGGGGGCTGGCACAGTGCTACAAGGGGGGCACTGGAGGCCCATGGGGAAGCCCATCCCCTCCCCCCAGGTCAGGAGGAGAAGGGGCCCACAGCCAGGTTAGGCTCTCTGGGCCCAGCTGTGCAGGGGAAGCAGCAGCAGCTGCCGCTAAGAAGAGGAAGCCTCCGGGAAAGGGGCAGAAGAAGAATGGAGGCCTCTGCCCTCCCCCTCCAGGGAATTGGGAAGAACAGCTTCTCCAAATGGGGAAAGTGCAGCCCAGGGACCCCCCCCCTGCCCAGAAAAGCCCCTCCCTCAAACTGGCTGGTGCCAGAGGATGCTCAGGCACAATCCTGGTGCCTTCTCTCAGGTCACCAGAGTCCCAGTATAATATAACATAAGGGTGGTGCCATAAGAAGTATAATCAATAAACCAGGAAAGCGGTGAGGGTCTCTGTCCACGGAGAGGCAACCTGGGAGATGGGCTGCACAAGGGGAAAAAGGGCGGTGGGGGGCCCTCCATTTACCAAGCCTGAGAGAAAACTCGTAGAACCGTTTCAGCTTCGCCACCAGAGGACAGACGGCATTCCAGGCTTTTTCCTGAAGCGGCAGGTCGCAGGGGCTCTGGATGGCCTGAGGAAGGAAGCCGCAATGCCAGGCCTGCCCTTCCGAAGGCCCCCCATTCATTTTCCCTGGGAAGCAGCTACAACCCCAACCGGGCCCGTTTCCCCTGGTGGATCCGCTGGGGAACTGGGCCAGCTGGGGAGCCACTCGGGGCCTGGAGAAAGAGCCCCCCTGGGCAGCGGGAGCCCACCGTCACCCCCCAGGGTTTGGGACCAATCTACCCGCAGGAGGAGCTCTGACGAACCAAGGCCAGCAAGGCAGAAAGGTTGGATGGCAACATCCCCCACCCACCCAACAGAATCCCGGCTGTGAGAATGGACAGTGAGGGGCTTCAGCCCTTAAGCCACGGTGTGCCCCAGCCTAGGGTGGCTGCAAGCTCCACTCCGCTCGCACCTCTCGGATCTCTTGACCAGCGCCGGTGTAGGACTGCAGCTCTGCCAGGATGGTCTGGGCCTCCTCGAGGACGGCGTTCACCTGGTTCCAGATGGCCGTCTCGGCTTCTGTGGGCTGAGCATCTGCAGCACACCCCACCCAGGAAGGGAGGGAGGGAGGGAGGGAGGAAGGAAGGCAACATTCAGAAGCTGGGGGTCAAAGGGGTGGCCACCGAGGGGGAAATGTGGAAGGGAGGAGGATGATTGGGCGGCCAGGGATGGGAAGGAGCCAGGGCACTTCAGAGGGCACCCTTGTGAGTCTCTCAAGCGCCTTCCCAAGGTGGTTAGTCAGTCCAAACTGGCACCTGGAGAAGCAAGGTCTTCAAGGGAGCCCGTGAAGTAGCCCCATGGGGTCCAAAAGCTTTTGCCCCCAGATCCTTTGCCCCCTCACCGAGGACGAAAGAGCCCCTAGGAAGGAGGGGGGATATCCTGGGGCTTCCCCAGAAAGCCGTGACTCATGAGTTGCTTTACTCTGGCAAGCCATTTGGCCCTGAGCAGGGCAGGAGAAGTTGTAGAAAATAATATACAGGAAAACCAAACAGAATGGAAAGCGTGAAACAGAGCCTGATACCTGTAAGGGCTACCTGGCTGCTACTAAGCAGGGGTCCCTCTCACCCTCAGATCTGATGGGCCAGCACCCCCCTGTCTCCATTCCTTTCTCCCCAAACATGGGTTCCTCCTTCAACAGCTTTCCCCAGGGAGGAATTCTGGGTGATAAAATCCACTTTCAGGCCAAGGGCCCCAATGCCCTCTGAAGGGGTCATTGATCACAGTTGTGTGGCACCCTTGACTGGTCATTGGGGGTCCCTCTACAAGTGATGCTGCTAATGAGGTCCTTCTGGAGATGGAGTTCCCGGTCCCCCTTTCCTCTTGGAAACCTTTCCTACCCCCCTTCCTCTGCAACTACCATCCATGGGCCTGCATTGGGGTTCCCTTCTCTCTTGCCCTCCTGATTGCCCAGCTCCACTAGCCTGCTTGGCTACCACCCAGCAAAATAACACCAAAGGAAAGAAAATCAAGGCAAAAATTAAGGAAAGGACTTGAGAAATTAAAATAAAGACAAAAATAATTTAAAAAACCCTTCTCACGTTCAAAGTCAAGGGAAAAATTAGGGCCTTGGTCATGCTCATTATAAGTCAACACTTTAAGAAGGCTCCCCATGTGACACACCTGCAAGAGAAGAGACAAGAGGGAGAAAAGCATGATGGGTCATGGGGGGGGTGAGGATGGGGGGGGAAGAGGGGCTGGGAATGGCTCCTCATCTGGGACAGGAAGAGTCTCCAGCAGATCCTGGGGAACCGGTCAGACCACATTCAATGCAGAGCCAAAGGCAGGAAAACCCAGGCAGGCACTGGGGGTGTCCAAGCTGAACTAGGACCTCCCTGGCCTGCTTCTTCCTGCCCCGAATGGAGGTGAGCATCGGCTGATGGTGAGGAAGACCAATGAAAAGGAAGAGGGGAGCCATTGTTCTCTGACGTGGGGAGGGGACACCCCTATGGCAGGCTGGCCTGCGGGAGCCCATCGGGGCTGGAGGAGCGCAGCAATAGTGCTGCCCTATTGAAAACCGGCTGCCTCCCAGGAAGGTTTTGAGTAGAAGTGCAATGCGAAGCACCTGAAATGGATCTCGGCCTTGCTGGGGCCCTTCCAAGACCCCAAGGCTTCCCTTGGGAGGAACCCCTCGAGTGCGTTCCCCAGTGTGCAGCTGGAGGCCCTGAGGGTGAGAGAGACCAACCTTCGGCTTACGACTCTTCGCCGCCCAGCCATGGCAGCTCAGCTGAGCACAATCAGGGAACGTGCTGTTCGCTTTCTCCCAGAGGCAAAGCTGCAGGACCAGGCCAAAGCCGCCTGGCTCTGCTGCATTTGTGCCAGCAAAGTGCCCCCTTCCTTGTTTCCCTCTGGGGCTGGGCGGAAGGATTCCTTCAGCCAAAGGCTCTGAACCCCTCCCCCACTGGGGGGGGCTTGCTTTGGGGGTGGGGGTGGGGCGGAGGGGGCTTGCTTCTGCCTCAGACTTGGGGGAGAAGGTCCCCAACCTTTTCACCTGGACCGGCNGGGGGTGGGGGTGGGGCGGAGGGGGCTTGCTTCTGCCTCAGACTTGGGGGAGAAGGTCCCCAACCTTTTCACCTGGACCGGCAGATGCAACCTGGCCTGCAGGTGAAGGAGCTTCAGCTGGGTTTTAAATGCTTCATATGGTTTTGCTTTTTACTTCTGGTTTTCCAGTCTGCCATCTGTCCTGAGCACCCGGGAATGGCAGAAGGGGGTGCAAACATCGATAAGAAGGGCAGGGATTTAAGGACCCCCAATTTGCCTGATGGGAACTCTGCACCCAAACCTCCAGGGACATCCAGGCGTCCCTTCTAAAACTTTGGCTGCCCCTCCCTCCCGAGCAGAGAAGCATGCAAGGCTGCCTGGGGGCAATGCAGCTGTTGCTTCTTTGTAGCGTCAGCCGATGCACAGGGTGGCTCCCCCCACCAGGCCAACAAAGGAGTCCATGGCTCAAGCCCCCCCCCCCAAACTGGTGGAGAACAGTGACTCNCCCCCCCCCCCCAAACTGGTGGAGAACAGTGACTCCCCCGGCAGGATTTATGGGGCCCCAACCGCAGCCCAGCCCTTTCTTTTGTGTCCGGGACTTACTTTCAAAATCCAGGAAGAAATGAGGACAGTTTTCTAAATCTTTGCCCAGCACTTTGATCAGGTTGCCCATGGCGGCAGGCCTAAAGTGCAGGCAGGACAAGGGCCATCCTCAGCCCCCTTTCACATCAGAAGCCCCCCTTGCCCAGCAAGGCTCTTTACACCCCCCCCCCCCGCCCAAAGACCAGATTGCAAATCCTGGTGGTGCTTCAGCTCAGCTGGCATCAAGTGATTCCCCCCCCCATCGTCTCAGGGAGAGCCCCTCCCAACTCCCCTGGGGTGCCAGGAGCACTGTGGCTGGGGAGCTAGGAACTGAGGCCTGGGAGCTGGACCCCAGCTCCCTGGTTGCAGCCCCTTCACAAATTGGCCCCACTTCTGCTCTGCTCACCTGGAAGGGGCACCCTGGGGGCAGCCGAGGGTCCTCTGGGTTTTCAGGCACTTGAGCCCATGGAGTTCTGGACCTCTGGCGCTCCTGCAGTTGGGCTCCCCTTTCCACTTAGTTAGGAATTCAGCCTCAGATCCCTCCCTCCCTTCCTTCCTTCCTTCCTTCCTTCCTTCCTTCCTTCCTTCCTTCCTTCCTTCCTTCCCTCAGACATTTTCACCATGTTTACATTGCAAAATTACGCTTAACCTCCGCAGAGTGTGCCACTGCTGTCTTTTTGCTTTTTCTGCTTATCAATTTTGGCACCCCCAGGTTGGGACCTACTCCCCTGCATCCTTCTTTGCTTTCATGCTCCTTTGCATTAAGAGCAGCTAGCTAAGCATCCCTCAAGGTGCCCTTTTTGCTTCTTGCAAGCAGCCACAACCTGGCAGTAGGACCTTCCTCCTTTGCAAAAGCCCCCCCTTCTTCCCCCCCCCCCAGATCTGGCTCTGGCTCTGCCTCCCCCGAACTCTCCCTCCTGGCTCAGGAGGTGGAGAGGCCAGAGCTGAGCTTCGGTGGGATGGAAGGGGGCCCGAGGTGGGTCTGTGCCCTGCAGGGGTGGCCCTTTTACCTCTTTTTATGGCGCCTGGGCAAGGTCTACAGCAAGGTACCTGGATTCCGGAGGGGATCCCCTCACTTCACCAGCTGAGGGGATTCTGCAGCAAGGAAGGGGGAGCTCTGTGTGTGTGTGTGTGTGTGTGTGTGTGTGTGTGTGTCCCAGCTCCAGAATCTCCTGGCCANTCTGTGTGTGTGTGTGTGTGTGTGTGTGTGTGTGTGTGTCCCAGCTCCAGAATCTCCTGGCCAGCTCAGCAGTTCCCTTCAGACGTCTGAGGTATCTGAGCAGGAGAGTAATGTTCTTGGTGTAAACTGAGGATGGAAAAATGGACGTCTCGGTCAGAAAGAGACACTCCATCCCTTGTTCCACACTGGAGGGAGCCAAAGGATTCGCAGTTATTGATCGTTCTGATTTTTATTTCTCCCACCAACAGCAAGAATTCTTTGATGGATTGCAAAGGTTGAACAACACAAGAGAAAAAGAAATGCCTCAGAAACCTATTAAAGCCACTATCTCAATACAGAGCAGCAATTAAAAAGTCAGAACAATGTTGGGTGCTGCCTATGGAGGCTCTCAGTCATCCAGGTCCTGGTTGTCCCAGAGGTGCTTTTTCAAAAGTCAATTGGACTTTCTTGGTTTTTATCCCCTTAAAAACGTTTACTGAAGTCAGAATTGAAGAACCTTCTTGGGTGAGAAGTGAAATGTCTTATAGGAAAAAAATCAAGAAAGTCCAGTTGCCTTTTGAAAAAGCACCTTTGGGACAATGTTGAATACTGTTATAAGAAAAAGAAACCACACTGTATGTATTAGGAGAGGACTGCGGGCACCAAAAGGCAAGACAAGAAACAACAGATGGAAACGAATGAAGGAGCAAAATAACCTGGGATTAAGGAGAAACTTCCTCACAGGGAGGACAATTGACCAGTGGAGCAGCTTCCCTCCACAGAGCTGTTGTGGGGGCTCCATCACGGGAAGATTTCAAGGAGAGACTGGACATGGACAACAATTTGTCTGAAATGTTACAGGGTCTCCTATTTGACTGGGGAAGTTGGACTAGAAGGCCTCCAAGGTCTCTCCCGCCTCTATTCTGATTATCATTTACACTATTTGTCACCCATTCTTCGTGCAGACATCAAGTAAGTTATAGAGGGTGAAGTTCTGGAGGTCTTCTGAAAATGGGGAAGTTCAGAAGAGAGCTGGCTGAGTGTCCTCATCTGAATGAATAGGCCAAATGTTTAGAAGCAGCCCCTGTCGCTCATCTCCTCCTTCCTGTCTCTCATGCAATTACAAATGATTTCCTTAGCTTTGACCCCAATCAATGCCTATCAAAGTCACATGGCGGAGGGTGGAAATTAACCATTTTTGAAGAGAGTAGAGCAAACTGGTGGAGTCTGTTCAGCTTGAGCAGATATAATTGTGCCCTTTGGGGAGGAAAGTTGGAAAGTCTTTGCATGACCATACAGCAATGACTCCGGATTGAACTACCAGAATGCAACTGTTAGAATCCAACCTTCAAACTCACTGTTGGATAGAAAAGCACCAGATGCAGATGGAAGACCCAGTGAACTTCTTAAATTGGCAGAAGAGACAATTTAAAAGCTAACAGTTCTGGGTCAGCAGAGACAGAACAGGAATGTGCAGACTGGAGACTGAAAAAGACTAACGTATATTTGTATTCCAAAGAATGTAGAATGTACAAATGATCAAAGTATGCAATAATTTAATTCATGTAATTAAAGATTTGCTGAAGATCTTGCAAAGACAAATGGAATAACTCAGATGAACAGCAGGTTTCAAAACAGACAGGACATGAGACTGAGTGTAAGATGGCCAACTGAAAGAAAGAACCAGAGGAGTTTTAACTCTGTCTTCCTGACTACATCAAAGTCTTTGGACTGGGTAGGTCATGCTGCCATCTGAAACATGCCAAGAATATACATTGAGCCACTAATGCAAGGAGGGAACTGGTGCTCAAGTAGGCAAAAATAGTAAAAGAACCATTCGCTCAATTAATTGATTCCAGTTCTCCAAGGCTGGATAAATTATGTCCTAGGAGACAGAAGAACTAGCAGAATCTCCAACTGAAATTTCTGGGAAGTCTTATACCCTGACCTCAGCAAAGCACTTGACAGAGATTCTCATTATGTTGTCCTTAATAAAATGTTATAATATGAACTAAATCAGTAGTCTCCAACCTTTTTGGCACCAGGGACCGGTTCCATGGAAGATAACTTTTCCATGGATCAGGAGTGGGCTAGGGATGGTATCAGAATGATTCAAGCGCATCACATTTATTGTAAATTTTCTAAATAAATAAATTGTGCACTTTATTTCTAGGCAGGAACAGTGGAGTGGGTGGAGAGGGGTGGGGCCAGCCAGGGGCCCATTTTACCAGTTCTCTGAACTACTGGGAACAGTAATGAACTGTAGAATCGCACCCCTGAATTGCGCCCTGCAAGGGGCCCACCTCCTGCACTCCTCTGCCACCCCCCTTGCCTCTTAGCACCCCCCTAAGTCATCCCACTGCCCCCAGGGGGTAGTACCGCCCATTTTGGGAACCACTGCTGTAGAGTAATCACTTCTCAATAATGTTTAAAGATCTGTCCAAATTTTTTTAACTCTGACTTTTGAGTACTTTTTTTAAACTTTAAAGTTACTGGTGCTTTGGGATTAAGTTATTTAAATAATGGCCTGCTGTCTACAAAACTGTATCATATTGGGGATCTGCCCTTTAGAAGAGATTTTATAGCTATTACATTTCTTTTGTGGCATAAAGTTACTGAGCATAATTTCCAGCCAGCTTAATACTTTGCATTTCTCAAAGGTTTTTAAATGAGTTTTCATCTATGCTCTCTCTCTCTCTTTGTGTGTGTGTTTGTTTGTGTCCTTTCTGTTTTGTTGAAGTTTTATAATAGGGTGAGGGTGTGTGTGTTTCACAATGGTTGTAATACATTGGATAGTGTATAATTATATTTGTTTTATTATTTTTTAAACTAAAAATGGATATGAAACTTGCAAGATTTGTCTATATGTCCTTATGAAAATGTATGATGGTATTTGTTTGTGGAGAAGGCTGCTCCCCTCCATTATAACACTAAAGAAATTACTGAAAAACACTGGGAAACTGAAATTTATATTCTGGTTAATAAGTATATTTAAAAATGCAAGATTACAGTTTTTGGATGAAAATTTATCTGGATGAAAAATTAACACATTACATTGCAATATATAATGATATAATTTTACAGCTCACCATAATACAGAATCTATGGGAGCCCTGAATGTGTTTTCCTGTAACTAGACAATCCCATCTGGGGCTGATGAGAGATAGTGACACCCGAAGTGTGTTGTTTATGTCCAGTCTACTCTGTAATTTTGTCTTGATTGCTGTCACTGCAGAAAACCCTGCTTCACAAAGATAGGATGTGGGAATTACCAAAACTGTGACTTAGACAAGTGCTCAGTATGAGAAAGAGGCACAGACACAAATGGTGAATAAAAAAATGGGCAGGCCGTGCATGGACTAAAAAACATGTGGGAATCTGACTTAAGGCCTGCCGTCAGATGATTTTGCTCCAGAGGAAAATCAGAATAAAGACATGGAAAAGCTTTCATGGGAAGAGGCTCTCTTGTTCTGCTCTGGAGGAAAAAACGCAGACATAGAGAAACTTTCCCTGGAAGAAGCTCCCTGCTTCTGCTCCAGAGGAAACCCCCAAACAAAAGACCTGGGGAAGCAGAAAGAGGCATGAATGACCACCACCTGCACTTTTCAATGGCTCAGCATGGTGTTTCCCTTCCAGATTATACCATTGGGGTAAAGTACCAGGCTCTATCTTAGACCCAGGACTCTTTGACATCTTCATCAATGATTTGGATGAGGGGATAGATGGGGAGCTCGTCCAATTTGCAGACAACATCAAGCAGGAACAGCCAACACACCAGAAGATAGACTTAAGATCCAGAAGGATCTAGACAGATTTGAATATTGGGCGCTATCTAACAAAATGAAATTCAATGGTGAAAAAAATAAGGTTCTACATTTAGGCTAGAGAAATAAAATGCATGTATAGTATAGATGGTACCTGGCTCAATAGTAGTAACCGTGAGAGGGACCTTGGAGTCCTAGTGAACCATCACTTAAATATGAGCCAGCTGTTGGATGAGGAAACCTGAGTAAATTGGTAGACTCACATTACAATGAACAAGGACATACATTCAATTTCACAGCTACTAAGATTGTTGGACAAGCAGGGACAAAAACAGCCTGGAAAAGTGATTGAAACCTGGGAAACAGGCCCCTTGTCAGTCAACAGAATTGTTGACTTATCACCAGCTTATTAAGTACTTAGGAGGGGAAGGGATGACAGCACATGAAAACAATAGCCCATGTCTTAATAGCTAGCCATCAACACCCCAACCAACATCTAAAAAACCCACACACACAACAGGCACCATCTAAATACCACACACAGAATAGCCCAAAGCACATACTCTGCTCGAGAGAAGTTCCCAAAGGAAGGCAGTGTGCTGCTGCCAACAAAACCAACACAGTTCTAGGCTGCATTAACAGAGGGATAGAATCCAGATCATGTGAAGTGTTAATGCCACTTTATAATGCCTTGGTAAGGCCACACTTTGGATATTGCATCAAGTTTTGGTTGCCACAATGTAAAATAAATTAGGGGACTGGAGGCTAAAATGTATAAAGAAGGGCTGCAGGAATTGGGTATGTCTAGTTTAATGAAAAGAAGGACTAGGGAAGACATGATAGCAGTCTTCCAATATTTGAGGAGCTGATCCAAAGAAGAGGCAGTCAAGCTCTTCTCCAAAGCAACTGAGGGCAGGAGAAGTATCAGTGGGTGGAAACTAATCAAGGAGAGAAGCAACCTGGAACTAAGGAGGAATTTCCTGATAGTTAGAACAATTAATCAGGGGAACAACTCACCTCCAGTAGTTGTGGGTGCTCCAATATTGGAAGTGTTTAAGAAGAGACTGACATGGACAACACTTTATCTGAAATGTTATAGGTTTCCTGCCTGAGCAGGGGACTCAGGAGTAGAAGACTCCAAGGTCCCTCCCAACTCTGTTATTCTGTGAAATATTATTTCCTCTTTGAAAACTTTCTGTTTCTAAGAGGGAAGGAAGGTGGGGAGAAGAGACAATCCTAACTCAGCCTTCCAGCAAAACAAGGCAAAGACCCAGCACCTTAAGGAAGTGCTGAGAAAACAGATGGGGGGCAGAGAGAGAAAGAGAGGAAGAGGCAGGGAGAGAGGAGGGAGGAAGAGGGAGAGAGAGAGAGGGAGAGCACAAACCAATTTTGCATAGAGCAACACCAAAGGTTTGGTTTTCAAACAGTGAAAGCCTTTGAAACACACCTACAAACACAGAGACAAGCACACACACCAAACCAGACTGCGAGAAGCTGGCAAGATGTGACCAAACCACATGTGCTGTCCCAGCCAGCCTATGGGAATTGGATAGTTACTTAGGAATTATGAGCTGTTCCCTTAAGGGGACATTTACCTCATGGTAAATGTAATTAAGATATCCTGGGAAATGTAGTCCATATCACGTGACCACATCTGTAATCCTGATTGGTCACTAAATTGACCCTCGAGGGATTGGGGGAGTTTTCCTCACTTTTGCCTGAACTCCCTAACTCATGGCAGTTGCTTTCTATCGCTACGAGATGGGTTAGAAGATAACCATCTTTTACTACAAGGCAGATATTCAAAGGATTGGTCATTAAAGAACTTCATCACAAATGTGAGTTATGAGGATACCTGATGAACCAATAAATGTACTTTGTTATGGACGTCTCGTTGATTTATCTATCTGCATCTGCACAGATTAAAAATACACTACTGTGCAGAAGACAGAAAAGTAAAACATGATCTCCTGAGGCTCATCAGTATAAAGACTGTTAATCGGAACTCTTTATGTGCTGGTTGGATCGTGGGAGGGGTTGGAATTTCCCCCCATGCTAGAAACAAAGAGAGCTTTCTAACCACAGAGTTGAAAACCAGTAACCCACCCACCCTCCTCGTGTCTGCTCAATTTGTCTTCCTGCTATCTCAGAGACTCCATTTGCATAACAAGGAGAGTCAGAATTTCCCAGCTCTCAAAGAAAAGTCAAACCTCTGTCTTTAAACCTTCTACAAATGCAGTGAGAGACTCTGAGAAATCTTGCCTGTATGCTTGTCGGTAAAACAAAAGCTGATCTTCCTCTGCTCATCTGGAAGGCGGACAAAGCAATAAAGAAGCCAGGGTTATAAAAATTCCTCTGGCCAGAGCCGTCTCCAGAGCAATGGGAACATTCCTTTCCCCTGAAGAGAAATACTTAATCTAGCAATGATTTAAACAAATCAGCATCTTGCCTTTTGCTATGATTTTTTTTACAAAGTCTCTGAAGATTGATCGGAGTGTTTATCCATTGATGACCCATTTTTGCAATGTGGACAATTTAATCAATTTAATTCAAATGTTCCAAAATTAAACTGCAACCTAACAGACTCAAGTAAAGCAGCCTATATTCCCATCTGGTGATCAAGAAGAAATTTACAGTGAAGTCAAAGAATTCTTACCATATTTTTCCTTTTTTTTTTTCAAGAGTAGGCAGGAAATTCTCCCCCCTGTTTTTCTCTTCAACAAAGAAATGAGACTTAAGCAAAGTAGCCCACAACAATATCTGCTGCTCAAGGAGCAATTTCCCAGAGTTTTCAAATATGTTTTTGCAAATTCTTATAATACATATTTTTTACAGTTTCTCAAATTTAACCAGAGTGTTTATCCAATGACAATCCCTTTTTGCAACTATTGTGGATAATTTAATCAATTTATTTCAAAGGTCCCAAGAGTAACTGCAACCTAACATGGGTGTAGCAACAGCGTCTTCCAGACCCTCTGCTGCCACCTTGTGGAGCAAGCAACAAGAATAGGCATATTTCTGCATTCAGTCCTCAAGTCTCTAGACTTCACAATGCAACCTCTAGTGTCTCCTTGTGGAGCAAGCCACACTAGCAGGCATATTTCTGTGTTCAGCTCTCAAGTCTTCAGACTTTGCAACGCAACCTCTAGTTCCCCCTTGTGTTGCGAGGTCACAACACACTCTAGAAATAGCCATACTGTGTGCTGTACTAGCATCACCCAGACTCTATAGCCCCACTTATATGCTCAAGTACTAAATTCAGCAGAAATTCTACTTTCTGCTACCTGCTTGCAGCATACCCTTGTACAAAAAAACAACGGGATTGCATGGAAATTCACGAAATTTTCCAAAAGTCACCTTTTACCAATTTGAAGCATGGCAACTTCCTCAGCCATGACAGATGTCTCTGATGTACC
>BHFT01050164.1:0-34196 GCA_004320025.1 Laticauda laticaudata | reverse complement strand
TAATTGATAGCAAGATTTAGACTTAAATATAGAAGATGATAAAATAGTATAGATTTATTGCGATTGTGGTGGTATACTATTAGTTTATTCTATCACATATAATGCCGCATGTGTGTCGACTTTAAGTATGTATCGGGGTGGAATCGTCTAAAGGCAAAACTAAAATTCAAGCAATCTAATGTTCTTATATGTATTGAACGGTGACGATATTAGCCTACTATTTCCTCGCATTCAGACTTGCGGTCACTCCATGATCATGGGAGGCGAAAGGAGAAAGAAATGTAAGAGAGACGAAGTTCTTTTCTGTTGCGGTATTCGAGTTGTTACTCAGTAACGTGTCTTGCGATCGGATTCTTAGGGATACTGTACTCTTTCGCAATTATGCTCATCAAAAGTGTCGCGTGATTGTTTATTCAAGCGATGTATGATCTCGATATTCAGAGTATTAGTTGACACGATGGTATTTTTAATGTTAGTTCAGTTGTAATGGCAATTTCCAGTCGCGATTAGAGAGGTGGTCATGACAGGTCGCAGTATTAAATTACATCAGGAGTAGTTCCTGCTTTATCAAAAGCCATGCATGACTAGACAATAAAACACAATGTGGAAGTAAGACTCATTCATCTACAGAATGTTTTAAACCTCATCCCATGTCCCTGTATCGCTGTCCTGCAAAAAACACGGTCATCTGAGGATATCTATAACTCCACTATTTGTGACTATTATTTGTTATGCAGTATTCGATTACAGATTGTAGCATTTACGATATCTGCTGTATTGGTATGGTAACAGACTTTTCGCCGCATCTCTGTGAATTTTTCAAACCACTCCATAATTAATAACACTGAACGGAATACTATAGTTGCAAGATACACAGTTGCACAAAACAGTCACATATATATATATACATGTAGTTTTTATATGCTATGACAGTGCTTCTTCCTTGCAAGAAGTTTCTATTTGATATTCTTCTCTTTGAATGCTTCATCTGTCAGTCATCTGTAGTATTTCTCTATTAGTTGTCAAGGAGCGATCGTTCAGCCACATGAAATTTTTTCGTCTTTAATAGATATACTGTATATGAGATTGCTCTCTTTATATAATCGTTTTATTTAACCGATTGAATGAGCATTTGTGAAGTGCGAGTTATTGTGGTATGTGATAATTAGTCTTTCAATAATTATGATGGGATACTCTATGATATTCAATCTATATTGTTTCCTTAAGGTACTATAATCAATATACATTATTAATACATGGTCTGCCAATGGAGGTTATAAAGTTCTTGTAAGTCTCTATTGATAATATATATATAATCTCATATCCGGTGTGTGTTGGTGTGTTATACATGGTTTAAACTTTGCCGTCATGCCCTTTCTGCTATCTTTTAAGCGTTTTTCTCAGATATTCTTTACCTAGTATATCTATCTGTCTCTATCCCCTGTATCACGCATTAAAAAACAACATTTTTCTTTGTTTGGCGCAGGTCACAACAAATCCCTACTTGCTTTTAAAAATAAAGACTCTCAGCCTCTACCTTCTGGCAAGACCCTCACTTCCGTGAGGAGGACGTCACAGAGTTTGCAAAGCTGTAATTAGATTTTCAATTCGTAATAAATCATCATCAAAGTTGGGCTGATCCAGAAGCCATGTAAATTTTTTGTTCAGAGAACAAGCGATAGATCCAGAAATAACTGGCAACTCATCATTGCCACGGTCGACTGCTCACCCGTTGTACCCCCAGAGCAAGCCAGTAGATCTCCTAGAGTGAGCATCGCTATACTAATAATTTCCGCTTCTGCTCTGAGGAGCGTTTCTCTATGGTTTTTTGATGTCACATATAATCTTCTGTAGATATATCTATATCTCTATCTATATTTTATATCATCAGATTTATTTTGTGTTTAAAGCTCAATATCCCTTTTTCTCTGTGGCTCATAGAATGATGGCGAGTTTTAATAAGTGGTATCTTCCATGTTATTGCCTAAGTGATCCCTGCATACTCATATCTCCTCGAGACGAGTATATGATGGCGCATGTGATAGATGCGTTAATAAGCCATTTTCTCCTTTTCAGCGTGATGTTAAAATCTTTTGAAGTGTTGCTAGACTGGTATCGTGTTAGTCTTCGTTGATGTTGTTTTGGTTGGGTCTCAATGCTTGCGTTCTATGATATTGTAAATTACAATGATAGCCCATTGAGAAACATTATGACCATTGATGTTTTATGGATGCGGATATTGTATGTTTCCCTAATGCAACGAGTAATCCGTAGCAGTGATCGAATGAACAGTGGAAGAAGTGGAGTTCCCTGTTCTCAACGCGTGCATATCGTGTTCGTTGATATCTGATGTTGAGATTAGCAATGCATCTGGGCAAGCGAAGTGGCTTCGTAAAAAGTGGAGAGGCAGATTATATTTTTTTGAGGCACTTAGATAAGTATTGAGAGCTTCAGCAACTACATAGTGGATTGATCCAAGGACATCAATGGTTAATCCCTGTGTCTATGGCTTGCAAGAATGGAGGATTAGTAACCTTTTCATGTGTGCCCGGCTCGTTAGAGGAGGGAGTTCAACTTGACGATTGAATGTCTCAAAAACTTATTTGCCATAAATGCCTTTTCTGAGCACGAACTGCTTTTAGTTGCTGGCACCCCATTCAAGCCATGTCTTATAGGTACTTTTCTTGACCTTGCCGTCGTAACTCTTATGGTTACGTGTTTTACTATGTGGTGGGGGTTCAATTCAGTAAGCCAAGTGTACCGTCCGGGTCAGGTAGGTATGGCTAGTCCCATGTGGTGCGCCGTGCCCTACCATCGATTTGTGTGTGGGGTGGTGGGTGGATTGGGTTGGGTGTACTCCACCTAGTTGGACTGTTGGTAAGGGTGTAGTGAGCACCCCTTAGTGCACGATCCAATAAATTTTATCCTGTTTATAACACTGTGGTCACTCGACCAGGCTTTTGCAAGTAAATGACGGCGCGCTCCGCTGCAATCAGAAGTCGGTTGGGGCGGGACTGATATTTGCGCAATTCTGTCCGAGGGCAATACATTAACCCTATACTTAATTTACAAACTCTATGACTAGTCCATGTGATGTAAAAGGGCAGCTTGTAGGCGGTAGGAGAACCTACAAAGCATTTCGTGCCAAAATTACGATAAGTGTTGTGTTGTGAGTTGTATGGGTTAGTATGTGTGCTTCTTAGTGGTGTGAGAAAATTGGTTCGTCTATGCGAGCTTAAACGAATCCTTGGAAAGTCTTTATAAGTCCAAGTAAATATTATATATTCCTTGAGGTTACTGCGGCGTCATCATAAGAACAGTTCTTTTTGACAGCCATTTGTTTGGCGTTGATCAGATCAGAAGTTCGGAGAGTCTTACTACACGAACTATCTAATTCGCGTCATTTCAAAAAGCAGTTACACCATACAGTGGCAGTTAGAGACGTGACAATGTTAGTTGATAAACATTTACGAGATGAGCAAGGGAATGCAATTAGCCTCAGCATAAAGACAGGAATAAATACACTCCAACATCCAATGTCACAATATATGTACAAGATGTTACATATTTTATCGGATCAATTCATCAACGGGATGATAGTTTGACCGTTTGGGAGAATACCATCAAACATAGTACGATGAAAGGATCATTTAGGTCCCCGCATATGCTACCTTTGTAATGAGAGAAAAGATCTTTAACGAGTTATCTCGGTTTCCCATTAGGAATGGGCTAAAGAAGCGCGATACACAATTAAACCGACGGCGAAGCTGAAGATGACGCTCTCGGTACATCTCAAAAATACCAGTTCGACAGTGAGTTGAAAGTCCTCATATTGCCCGTGTTCGCAGCACTTTTCATGATGACCTCTCAATGGGATGACACAATATAAATAAGCCTATACTGTTACATGCATTCAGATAAAAATAGAACAACTAATAATCAATATAGTAAATGCTTTAACACCGAATAATCTTTTGACAGGTAAGACTAGACGCACCTGTTTTTTTGAGTAGTGTGTGTCGAATATAAGGAGACTAATTTTATGGAGAGCCATCTATATTTTATGCCAACCATTCATTGAACAGAAAGTAGCGAACCCATCACCTCTCATAATTTCCATAAAGCGAAATTCTAATGTGGCTCTGGCAATGTGACCACTCGCGTCGTGCGTGCGTTGATACAGTTAAGTCTCATCGATATAGAGCGTGCTTGAGAGAGATCATGAAATAGGTTCTAATAATTTGATACCTATAAGTGTAAAAGGAGCTCATATGAGCAAGAATATCTAGGATCCAGCGTTTAAGAATGTAAGATCGTTAGCAGAAGGAAATATTTCCCCATCCGACTAGCTCGATCATACTCCCCGTACCGATTATATCTATTCCCGGCACAGGACCCATGGCAACGTTGGTCTCCTGTCTGGCTAGGCTAAATCGGTGCAGTCGGTCGAAGCCTCGTTCCCTGGTGAGATAGTTTCAGCGGACCCTGCCAAGCGGTGTATCTGCTATTTGCGCATATGCTACCAGAGCGTCCTGGTAGGGCGCCGGACCGGTCGAGTGGGCAGGAAAAATGACGTGCACATAGCTAGCAGAAGACGGGAGGATGCCCCGGAAGTGTGTACACGAGTTAGAATACATTTAACAGTGTCAAAGGCAAATTTCTAAATACTGAGTATAGCAGTATTCTCGCATAATGCCTTGCGGTCTAGGCTATAGGGGCGTTCTAGTTTATCCACATCAGAGAATGACCCACTTACCGCAGTTAAACATATTATTCATATCAACCGAGCACGTTTTCACGAGATATCATGTGAGTCCTTTACCGTTCCACAACTTCAGCCTGCCCTCCTGGCTGTTGCTAGGGAATCCCAATAACTGGTGATTACACAATCCCAATCTGCTTCTACAGAAAGTCCTGCGCAAAGTCCAGAACTCGATTATAGGATGTCCATTGTCTGTTTTAATTTCTTTTCTGGCATAGTCTCGTTTCCATCCCTCTACGACGGCAAATACACGTCTCCGAATTTGAATAATCGATTGTCGAGAAATCTGTTACAGTTTCTCTCCCCTTTTGAGGCAGTCAGCGCAGAATAAATTCCTGAAATATAGTATCGATTGAACACGTTGTACAATATCTTCCAGAGAGCATCAAAAGGCTGGACTTACTTGAACACTTTTAACGATTCAATTTGGCAAATTTCACAAGCTTTAATCCGTCTAGGAATTTTCACTCCTATGGGAAATGAATGTCCTTGCTGTGAGTACAGGTGGGGCAATTGTTGCAGATAATGGCAGCAGCGCTTTGCTGCATGTGAGTTAGAGAAAAATGTTTTGCTAATGCCTTATATTGTTGGTTGAAATAGTCATGGCTTTTGGCCTTGCTGACAGAATTACAATAAATATGATTTACCTGATGCCACTGCTGCCCTGCTGCATTCTGCAAAATCTTGTTTTCCCTCCTGTAATATACCAGGAACATGCTTGATGGCACCGCTGATATGTGCCTACAAAGAATGAGGATCGCGTAACGAGCTATTGATACATTTTTAGTTCAGGAACGCATACAATTTATATAACAAAACACGGAAAGCAGATATTTCTAAGCAGATAAGTAAGATAGCTTTGCTTATCACGCAACGAATATATATTTTTCAAATCTGAGTAAACGTATAAGATCTACTATTAAATTTAAAAGGAGCTTTTTGAAACTGTTGAAACGCTCAATAACGATCACATATGCAGCTAAGTCTTCTGCTGTTGCGCTCAAGAAGCATGCGGAGGGTATGTTAGTTTTCTCACTTTGCTTTGCGTACCATGTGCATCAAGGCACCATACATTTTTCCCTTCTCCAATCTGCATTTAAAGCGTTATGCCGTCGATGCTACTAATGGGAGATAATTGACCTAGTCGGGGGATTGCCTTTGCAAAAGGCCAAGAGAGCTTTTTAAAAAACAAAAGTCTTGAAACCACGTGCGTAGTCCAGTTCCGGGATACAATGGCACAAGAATTCTCATCCTGCTGGTCGCACTCTTCTTAAAGCGTAATTCGTCAGGTCTCTATCTTCGCAATACACTACCACTATTGCGATTATTCCCGTTGTGAGTCAGTGACAGGAAGTGGGTAATTATCTGAAACAGTGCTCACTCAATCCCTCAGAGCTGCCTTTTAACATCTCTTGTTCGACCTCTTAAAGATTCAACTGGGTGATATGTGCACAAGGCTTTTTACTACGTGATTGCTGTCACACTGGGTGTGCTACAATACGCTCCAAGTAGCTCCATTCTCAAAATCGCAGAACCTTGTGTCTTGATGAAATTGCATTCAACATAACCAGGCTAGTTGCGTTCTCACTAGGCTGAGATACTCTCTATGCGCTCGTGCAGTAGTATATTTAGGACACATAATTGCAAATTGATACAAGACGGCCTCCAATTGATACATCACTGCATCCGTCGCCTTACTATATAGCTCTGATCTCACTCACTCACTGTACGCCAGTGAATGGATAAAAACTGTTCTTATCTATATCTGCCGTGCATAACGCCACCTGTCTGCACATTATTAGCATGGACTAATTACTTTAACATCAGACGATTCCGAGCTGACCCTGTGGTGTGGACGTCGCACCATACCTAATGAGAATGCAGCTAACATAATAGTCGTCGTGTACGTCGACAGACTAACGCAAATACTCATCGGCATGCACGCTGCGCACAACCGCGCGTCTCTATTCCTAGAGTGAAAGACCAACTGCTATCTGACTGTTCATACCTACTAACAAAGCTGCTGCCTAATGAGCGATCTCTATCACGGCTATAAGTCGCTGGCGCTGAGTGATAATATACGAGCTGTGCTCCTGAGAAGGTAGCGAGAGCTATATATACGCGACAGCTGGACGCTGAGTCTCTCCAGGACCGCGCTTCTCACGCTACAGAGCCATGGCCTGAAGCGATAAAGGTACTTTGCGTAGATAACCACTATATAGAGCATGAATAAAGTGTGCGTCAGTGTCTGGTATGTATGTTCTCGCCATACCATTCGCGCTCACTCTACGGGGGTCTATTGTCAGCCCGCTCTCTACTCCTTATTGAAATGGGAAAGTTCAGGGTGCATCGCGCGTATCTCCGTGCACAATCATCTAGCTGTCACCACTGTATGTTATCCGCCAGTGTCAGCAATCGACATACATCTAATAAGGGTTCTCCTCTCTCAAGTGAAGTGCCTTCTCTACTAGCTATCCCATGACTTGTGTGTGAGTGAATCTGCAGACGAGTCTCTCACCTATACCTCCTCTCATACTCTCTCTCGTGACGTGTCTCTCGTTATACTCTCGTCCTTTCTTATGTGCACTCTCTGTATCTATATAATCGAGCGTGAGCGGTGTATCGTAGCAGACCGAATATAATATATTCTTTAAATAAAATATTTATGTGATTGTTTAGTAGAGCTGTGAGCACGATAGATAACGCTCACTAACTCCCATATATTCTATGATGAACCGTAACTACGCCTCTCTAACGCACAGCCGGTTTTCTTTTTTAGCATACACATTAATAAAACTCTTGGGATACAGACCACTATGCTATCTGGACTCATCTTATGTAAGGTAGCGATAGATGACTCTATCATGAAAGATAGCTGCTTACGTCTTTGGAAACTAAGTAGAATCTACTTACCGGATTATTAGTTCGAGCTGCGACTATCTCATATACATCGACTCGCAGCGATGCAGCATATTGTGTTTGCCATTATTACTCATCTTAATCCACATCACACTAAGAGCGTTTACTGCTCATAGAGGTCACATCATGCCAATCCGGAAGCCCTGGCTCTATGCTGGAGGACAACTAGTAAGACAAGTTCGTTGGCATTCTAACCTGTTTCGACATAAGTCTCTTCCCCAAAGAAGCTACTCACGATAAAAGCTAGTGACCACGAGCGACTATAAACGCCCGACCACACTTATCATGATCTGTACCATCACTGAGGGCGAGTAAAGATTGCCGCCTCGTTCTTTCACCCAGTTTCTGGCTCCGTCTACCCAACTTATCTTCGTACCTCCCAAGCCTCTCCATGTGCACGCACAGTCTCCCCTCAGTCACTTTCCTTCAACATCGACCGGCGTCGATCTCTGCCAACCCTCTCATCCTGCAGCCTAGAGGTCCGTTGAGCTGGATCTGGCCCACCCCTTTCTCACCGCCTGTACGTTCTATTACTGTCCCAGAATCGAGTTCAGAAACTATACCGCCTTCCTCTCTCTCACGTGAATTCTCAATAAAGACCAGAAAGATCGCGAGCTGACTCTACCACCTATGAAGAAAGCCTCGATTTTTCAAGACAAATTTTATTTTAAGGAATTGTTCTGATACGTAGCGTTTTTGAGTTGACTCGATGGTCTTTCAATTGCCATCAGAGTTGTCTCTTGTTGTGGTCTAAGAGCACAATCATTTTATGCCACAACATCCCCTCGCATTCGTATAGTAACCTCTGTCATTAGAGCTAGTACAGACAGACCAGGACTATCAGACCAATCACAGTGGGATTCATGCGAGAAAAGTTGAGAGGCAAGAATCCCTTCGTCAAGCTAAATCCTTACAGGAAAGGACTAGCGCACTTGCAGAATCATATGGGGTGGCATATGAAAGGTCTCTGAACAGGACCCGTTACAGAAGAGAAAGTCAGCAACCACCAGGACAGACTAAGTAAGCCAGTGTTCATTAAGCAACACAGATCGTTAAGCCGAAAGAAGAAAGAAGTTTGCCAAGTTTCCATGCAGCCTTGTTGTGGCGGGCTGCGGCCGCCTGCCCGGTTTCTAGTTTCCCTGATTCAAAAAAAGGTTTTTTGAATGCTTCGCAGAGGTTATTCATTACTTGTTTCATCTTTTGGACCTCTGCACTGATAGCCCAGTGATAGCCACTTTATGGCCATCCACCAGCAGATCATAGCGTGTCTTTGTGCGACGCAATCATCTAACCTGGTTATCCTGAACAGTACTTTGCTCCCCCGCCCAGGGCTCTTCTGCATGCGTACTCTTAAAGTGACTGGCTTGCCAACAATTAAAAAACCAACTTGCCCATTCTCTTCGCCGTATTTGATCTGGCGAGATGTGAAAAAGAGAGAATCCAGTGTTCTGCTGCCATACCTCTCGATAGTAATGGCTTAAGCCAGAGAGACAGGATGGGGTATGTTTGGTTCCTATATGATTCTGCATGGCGTAGATAATCTGCTCAATCATGTACATTAGTGCGTTAACATTTTTCTCATTAATTATCATACTGTACTGTTCTGTAATACTTTCACTGGGCTACTCCCTATTCTAGGCCCAGTATATTTGATGTTTTCTACAGCAAGTTTATGTTTCAATTCAAGTATTACATAGCCGTCCCTCCACTATTATCAATTGTGCATCTACTGCTAACGCTTTCTGTGAAGCTACGTACATTATAGCCAAGAACCGGAAAAAGCCGCTTCTCAGAACTATCGGTCCTATTCTGTGCTCCGCTGACAGTGCTAATTGCATCTTATAAATCAAACTGCTTGCGCGCGCGCAACGCATTTTCTGAACACTCTATCATAATTTTTATTCTCGCGCCACTCGGATGAATGCCACGGACACGGGCCCAAAACAATACCCTGTCATATAGGAACAGCAGCTGCGTCTCTTTTCACGCAATCATAGCTGCTTGGCTCAAGTAGACCTACCATCGATCCCGGCGTGCTACCTCATACGATCTTCTCTGCGCCCACGAGACGCCCTAACTCCATATCATAGATACCGTTCCAAGTGTATCAATCATATTCTAGTTACAGGTGACAAAACTTGCAGCGCCCGTCTAAGCACCTCTCAGCATGGCGTCTCTCTCGGACTCGCCCATCGCCACTACGCCTTATCGAAACTTCGCTCCGCTGCTCTCCCAGATCTCCAATAATGTCTCCAGAAGCGCGTCGCTAGAAGGCAATGCTGAAATAATATATGCCTAATCCGAGCAATTCGTATCAAGCGTCTCCAGCCTCTACTCGTGGTTTGGGCTCTTTGTCACTAAAAAGACTTCACTGTAAATCCAGTAGCGAGTATTGAAGCTACACTTTTCCTGCAGCTGCTATTCAAATCTTAATCATTCTCTGTCTAACGTAAACCCATCATGTTCACTCGAGGCTATACTGAGGAGCTGGAGGATTGGCGGTTTTGTATGATAAGAAATAGAAGAGAGCAGCTTGCATAGAGGTGATTGCTCCTCCATCCACTTTCTCTTCCTTCAATAAAAGGTACTTGCTTGAAGGTGATTTACAACACCCCCCCCCACCATCGCGACGGTGTCGTGGTAGGACACGAGGGACATCTACACTGGTTAAGAAGTGTGAGATTGTGAGGGAGCGATACGGCCTCTCCTTTAGAGAACTTCTGTCTTCTGACAAGATCTAATGAAAGTACATTTCGGGATGTGGGTTATTAGTGATCAGAAATTACGTTCATCCTTTAACTTTGTGCGGGAGATGCCCAAACTACATCTCGTCTGCTATTGTCTATTTTATAATGACTTGTTTCAAAGCCTCTCCATAACATTTCTCCTCCAACTGTGACCAAACAATTGCCAATGTAGCGTGCATACAAGGCAGGAACATTATGGATAGATATTCACAATTTTTGCGCCCAAATCGTAGAATTCTTTAAGGACCCCCCTTCTCTGAGATAATTGCGCGACAATGTTTGCCACACATAAGGTCTACCATAATTGGTAGCAATTATGTTTCCAATTTGTTACTACACGGCGAAGCCCATTTCTAAACATTGCAAGCAGGAAGTACTTCATACGATAAGTAAGTAAGCGCACTAACTCGCGTCTCAGATTCCTTCTTCAGTATGACTCTGCTCTGTTGATCTCGAGAAGAGCTTTTAGCCACGGAGCCCCATACTTACGAAGTTCGAGACACGTGTTCAGGATCTCTGCATGATGCTTGCAAATTCGCTTCAGTCATCCTGGCGCGATGCACAACGCCTCAACTTCGATGGCTGGCAAGATACTATCTGAAGCTGCGATCGCAATACGCTATCCCCTTCAGGTGAGAATCACTGTCTATACGGCGATGTCGTCACTCAAAACTGCGGCATATATGCGGATATCCTGCCGCATTAAGATGATGGCACCTCGGATCGACTTAGGTTGAAGCGAAAGCGAGCAAGAAATGCTACAGAGACGAGAAGTTCCTCGGATCAAGATGTAGGTTGCCAGCAATTGTTCTGCTGGTGACTGAGCCTCTGTTATTAATCTCACTTCACAAAGGCCAGCTGATTGTTTATGTCAGAGCCTAGGATCAAGCCATGGTCATGAACAGAATACAACATGCTATATTTAATTAGCTCAAATAGGCAAAACCTTTCCAGGTCAGGACTTGCGCGATAGCAAGATTAAAATTCATATCAGCACTATTCATGCTTATTTACAAGCTCGCTATGCTACACAACCATCACAATTAGATTAACATATTTTTACAGATGTTCTAAACTCTTTCCTGTACTGCTGTCCTGTCAATGCGTCACTGAGAGACAGAGCTCACGATGATTATACAGTGTAGTGAATTTAACAATGTTGCAAATGCCTGAACAATACATAGTTGCAATGATACACAGTTGCAAACATATGAATGATATATAATTACTACAAGAAGGAAAAAAAGAAAAACAAAAAAATAAGTGAGAAATTTAAGGTACGAAAAGAAATGAAATGAAAAAGAATACAAAGAAGTGGCCTCCAATCTTCTTTAAATACAACTCGAGATTTATCTCTTTTTCTAAAGTTGCACTGTGATTCTATTCTTTCTTCAATGCATTTTGTCTAATCCTCAAAACCACGGATCACAAGTTCATTTGTTTTTCCTGAGGGGAAAAGTAAAAAAGTCATATTCTTCCTTAATGGACAACCGTTACCCACTATGACAGGGCAGTGGAGCAGATGGGACATGCCATGCCATGCCATGCCAATACCTCTCTTAACCAATAGCAAATGGACGGAGTCCACCCTCTGTCATCCCATCAGCTGAATTGCTGCCAAACCACAATGTCATGCAAATAACAATGCCTCTTGGGAGAAAAGACAAAACATTTACTTTGATTTGGAAAAAAAGAAGCAAGTTCATTCAGCCCTGGAGAGGTAGACAAAAGGAAGACTACATCAAGCAGAGTTTATCTGAAATGGATAGCTTTAAAATAAAACTGAAAATAGTGTGATGGGCCAAAGTACCCTTAGAATACATTTTTATTGTATTTTAGTGACAAGTATCCTATAAAGATCCTATAGAACTGATATGATTCTGTCTACAGGGAGTCCATAACTTATGATCTCAATGCAGCCTGCCCATCACAGTCATAAAATGATTGACCCAAGTTTACACCCTTTTTTATGGTGGTCATTAAGCAAATCTGCAGTCATTAGATAAATATTTTGCTATGGATATGCTTTCATGCCGAATTTTCACCAAACCATCATAAAATATGACTGGGGGATATTGCAAATGGCCATCAGTGCGGTCTGTTGCCAATCATCTAAAATTTGGTCACATGATTGCAGGAGTGGTGACCATTAGAACTTCATATTTGGAGCATAAGAAGCCTCAGGTAGGTCTGTCATAACTTTGAAACATTGCTAAGTGACTGATCGTAAGTCAAGGACTACTTTCATGTTCATCAAAAGCTGAGATGGAAGGAAAGATGTCATTGTCTCCTCATTTCCACCACCTGAGAGATACAACCATGAAGGATGCCCTTCCTCAATATTAGTCCAGAGATTTCTACAGATTTCCAGGACAAATTCCAATCAGATAGAAAGGAAGGTGTTATTTTTCATCTTCTGCTGCTGAATATGTTCCAGGAGTGTAGCTCAGCACTGAGCCTTCTAGTGTGATCCTTTTGAACTAAAATTCTATCTTTGGTAAAGATGGAAGGATTTGTTCTCTGTTTAGTTAGACTTCATTCCTGTGTTCTTGGAATGCTAAAACCAAGACTACTTGACAGAAAGCTTTGGAAAATTATACATAAGAACCAGTGGTGGGATTCAAATTTTTTTACTACCGGTTCTGTGGGCTTGGAAGGGGAAGGATACTGTAAAATCTCCAGTCAGAGGTGGTATTTGCCAGTTCTCTGAACTACTCAAAATTTCCGCTAGCAGTTCTCCAGAACTGGTCAGAACCTGCTGAATACCACCTCTAACAAGAACAATATAACAAAAAGGAAAATATGAAATTATTAAGGCATTAGCAATTGCACATATATTAGTATCTGTCATCTGAGGCAATTCTTTCAACTGATGAGAATTTTCCTCCTTTTTTTATAACCACATACAGATTGTTCTTAATTAAAAAAAAACATATTTTCCATTTCCACCCTTATAAAGAAAGGGCTTGACTAAAAATTCCTTTGTCTGCTCTTCTTCCTAAAGCTCGGAAATGGATGTGACTATTTCTTTTTTTTTTTTTCTCCTTTCCCTTGTCACAACAATTCTGGCCACCTGTCAGACAACCCAAATTAAAAACAGATCCTGATTAAACAGCTCTCCATGGTACAGTTCAGGCGGCTTCATTAGCACGCCAGTTTAGGATTGCTGAGTGAGCTGGGCTGAAGTTCTTATGTTTTCTGGAAAGTTGATCTGGAGGCAAAAGATGTGGGATCCACAGTTTTGCACAGTTGCAAACTTCTGATTGCATGAATTATGCATGAGGGCTGGCCCACTCCTGATACTCAGTAGGGACAGATCCAAACAAGCACTGAACAGCTCCCTCCCCACACACATACTTCATTTCCTTTGAAAAGTGGGTGGGGAAGGTGTGGCAAGGCAGCAGCTCATAATAATATGAATTTTTCCCATTTCCACGGCTCAGATTATTATTTTTTTAAGGGAGTTTTCACTCACTCCTTTCTAAGTTTGCCCTGATATTCAGGGAGCTGTGAGAAGAGAAAAAGGAGTTTCAGAGCTTCGGCTCCCCGATTGTTGCAAACATCAATGGCTCTTCTGTACCGTGAACACAGCAGGCATTTTTGAAAGCTCTCAATGTCACTTTGCTGATCCTTGTCTTCTCCAGTTGTCAGTGTGCTCTGTCATATGATATAACACTTTAATAAAGTGTTCAGGGGTTTTGCATCCCACCTACCTTTCCTCCTCTTTTCTTCCTTTTCATACCACAGCTTATGTACAGTGTGCATGTGAGCATATTCAAATGAGAACAGAAGAATCACCAGTAACCAGAATATAATTTATTTAAAGGTAACTTTTTTTAAAAAAAACTGTTGCCTTTATTATACCATCCTGCTTATTATTCTGCACGGATCTCATTGAACTAAAAGAAATAGCTTGGCTACTTATACTGGAAGTAACTGCTGATACAGAGTTCTGAAATAAGCCTCTTCAGATGACTGTTCGAAAGATACTGGGTATTATAACACATAGAGATGCAAATCTATTTCAAAGCTGAGACATCTAATGTGCACGTCTTCTTTAACTTTTTCAGTCTTACTTTAATGTCAGAGGAAGACCATCAAGCCTCCTTTGATGCTGGTACTTTTTATGTCACAGAAAGATTGCACTGCTGAATCTAGGATTTTTCATTTATTTGGTATGAGTGATTAAACTGAGAAACCTCTGTTAACATCAAGAGAAACAATAATTCCTACTTATGTATCACATCAGCCTTTCCCAAACTCCAACCTTTGAGAAGTTTTGGACTGCTATTCAGATAATAGATACTAACTGATAATCAGAGTTGGAAGGGACCTTGTAGGTCATCTAGTCCAACCCCTTGCCCAAGCGGGAGACCCTACACCATTTCTGACAAATGGCAGTCCAATCTCTTCTTGAAAGTCTCAGGTGATAACGCTCCCACAACTTCCAAGGGCAAGCTGTTCCATTGGTTGATTGTTCTCACTGTCAAAAAGTTCCTCCTTATTTCCAGGTTGAATCTCTCCTTGTTCAGTTTCCATACTTTATTCCTTGTCTGGCTTTCAGGTGCTTTAGAAAATAGCTTGTCCCCTTTCTCTCTGTGGCAGCTCCTCAAATATTGGAAGACTGCTATCATGCCTCCCCTGGTCCTTCTCTTCAATANTTTTTTTTTTTTTTTTTGGAGAGCAGATGTGAATCACTTCAGCAGAAATGGCTGATATTTACTATTTCTACTGTCTTACCTCTTACATCCTTTGGGTAAATACATTTCCAAATAAAACATAGGACTGCTTTCTACTATTTGTTTTCTAAAAATTCTAACTATATGCCAAGTTCAGAAACATGTTTGGAACATAATACAGCATACCAGGAAAGATGATGCTTGAGACTGAGGCTATGCTTTGTGACATGCTAGCTTTCCTATTTTTTTTTAAATTAAAAATATTTCTGAGAATAAAATCAAATGGGGCATGGAGTTTGGAGCAAGTCCAACTGTGCCCACAACATTTAGGGAATAAGCCCATTCGTAAGACATTTGAAAACACCAGAATTATATTTAGACTGACTTGCCTCTTAGTTCACCTATACTTAAATAATTGGAGCCTGTAATCCTATGCATATTCAAAACTAAACCCACTGGAACTTACTATCAGATAAATATGTATAGATTGCAGCCTAAACTACATTATATTGAATGCATCATTTGTTCAATAAACATGCACAGTATAAACAAGATGTAAATTTAAATTATTTAAATTATTAGCAGTACTATCACTATTTATTTAGCTTTTCAAGTATATTAATTTAATTTTTGCAATTAATGGATTATAACAATAGCAATAATACTTATATACCACTTCATAATGCTTTACTCTCTAAGCAGTTTACAAAGTCAGATATTTCTTCCAACAATCTGGTCCTCATTTTACCAACCTTAAAAGGATACAGGCCAAGTCAACTTTGAGCCAGTCAGGATCAAACTCCCAGCTGTGGGCAGAGTTAGCCTGCAAACTTAACTTTGACCACTTTTCATTAAAAATGATGTTAAGCTTTAAAAGGTTAAGGTTAAAAAAATGATGTTCAGCTTATCTGTGGATGGGCTTATCCATGTATATATGTGGGATATATTTTACAAAAGTATTATTGCATATACTTGTGTATAAACTCCTCTGTGGATAGGCTGAATTTAATTTTTAGATGCATTATGTCACCTAAACTTCTCAAGGGGTTTATTGTTGTTGTTGTTGTTGTTGATCCATAAAATGTGAACATTTGGTATACCTGAGCTGGAAGACTTCCCACAACCATTAAATGGCAGCAAAGAATCTGTGGGTTTGCATTCTAGATGCAGCATGGCTATCAAACAATAAACTCTTGGAGATATTCCCTAGTGCCAGAAGACACAAATCCTGGAGACAAAGAAGATGAATGACTTGAAAAGGAACAAACTGTGTTTTGTCAAGAGTGACTGCCTGTTTTATGGGAACTCTGATCCTTTAAAGCAATTCTCATGCCATTTCGAGCATATTGGTCTACACAGAATAAGTTCAGTCACAGCAAATCAATTCCTCTATTATTGCATTTTAGCCATAGTCATATTTCTCCTAGAAATCTTGCTAGAATTTCAGTGGGTGGGAACATTGATTTCCCTTTGGTTCCTTCCTCTCACCCATCCCACGGGCCCCCTGAATTCTACATGAACACACATCAGAGGGAGTCATTTGTGCCAACCAGGTCTTTGTTGATATCTCTCTTTCATTCCTCATAAAAGGAGTCAGTGACCTGAATTTCGCTCACAGCAGTAAGAAAAGGCCATCACTCATGACAAGTACAAGAGGAAATGGGTGGAAAAGGAGCCTTTTTGAGAGGTGAAATGCAACTATTCCCCTTTTGGGTGATCTTTTTCATAAGTCTGGAAGAACAGGACCTCTATAATTTAGACTAGTATATTTTTTCCAAGGCCAGCATACCTCGATGCTAGAAACATCAAACACTGGGGTTTAGAGAAGAACCAACACTTCATAGATGTTGGAAATTACTGGACTATCCCTTTGCTGTGGGGAAGCAAATAAATATTGACACAAATAATTGGTTGTGTTTGACTGAATTCCTTGCCCAGTCTGAGATAACAGGTTGTCTTGCCTTAGAGACCTTTAGATTTATGGTTATCACCAGTTTAGAGTTTTGTTGTTGTTTGTTTTGTTCTCTTTTTTTAGGGCAAGCCCGCATTCTTTTTCTAGGTTTTTGGTGCCCTGTAAGAGCATAAAAACAATGAATGGTATCTAGAAGAAAGCTACAAACTCAAAGCTAGTGCACAGGTCAATTCCATTACACCTGTATAACCACAGGGAGGGGTGGGTAAGGTACCTGGTGGAAAAGTCAGTAATGGAAAACAAGCAAAGTGACCTCATTGTTGTTAGACAGAAGGATAATTAGGCTTTAAAGAATGAAAGTGTCATTTTCATTAAAGGACTGTAGGACATTCAGGACAAGCAGCTGCTAGCAGCTACTAATCTAGCACTAAGTGTTCCAGAATAGCTGTTTATTCTCTTCCTAAAAGGTAGGGATGGCCATCTTTTGAGGCTGGGGTCTTTTCTATGGATGCTAAATCCACAGTGGGTAGAAATAAATGCAAGATTTGTATGCCAAAGTTATAGATAAGAACAGAGGCAGGGTATTTTTTTCTCCCTTGATTGGCACCCTATCTCTTTTTTAAAAAATACATTCAGCAATCTTATCTTACAGTATTTATTGTCTGTTTCCTTTCACAAAATGGCAGGAAACTGCACAGCCAATTTTCAGCAATCACAATCTGAGAATGCTGCAGAGCCTATGGCACCTAGGGATAAAGAATCACTCAATTCATCAGAAGGGCTGGAAGAAATGTTATTGCAGATGCAAACTCCTACTAGATTGAATGTATTCTGATGACCTTAGACCTTTTCCAGTCAAGTCCAACTCAGGTCTAGAGCTTGCTCCCACCTTTACTATCATGTGGTGCCACTAGTTCCAGAGCTAAAATGTGGTGATTTGTGAAGCAAAATATAAATACTTCTCCACACTAATTGCATCTGCAGATAATCGCCCAACAACCCTCTTTAAGGTGAGCCATCTCCTCCTAGGGAAGGAGGAGATTGAGATCCACTTGAAGGGGTGCACTGAGGAATTTGCAAATTTTCTGGAAGACAAAATCACTCAACTTCGTTCCCAGTTAGATGCCGGCGTGGTTGCTGATCCCGTGGAAGCTCCTGAGGCAGATTCTTGTCCTGTTATCTGAGACTGGTTTGGCCCTGTTTCTCCTGAGGATGTGGACAGGATCCTAGAGAGTATGCATGTGAGGACCTGTATTTTAGACCCATGTCCCTCCTGGCTTGTGAAAGCTTCCCAGGAGGTGACAGTCAGGTGGACTCTGGTGGTGATTAATGCTTCTCTACATGAGGGGACAATGCCCCAGCCCTTTAAGGAGGTAGTGGTCTGCCCTCTTCTTAAGAAACCATCACTGGACTCCACTCATTGGATAATTACTGACCTGTCTCCAATCTTCCCTTTTTGGGGAAATTTGTTGAGAAGGTGGTTGCGCAGCAGCTCCAGAGGTTTCTGGATGAAATGGATTATCTTGACCCCTACCAGTCAGGATTCAGGACTGGATTTAGGACAGAAACAACATTGGTCACACTTTTGGATGATCTCTGGAGGGATTGGGATGGGGGTAGTATATCCATCCTTGCTCTACTTGACTTCTCAGCGGCTTTTGATACCATTGACCATGGGATTCTCCTGGGGGGGCTTCAGGGGATGGGAATGGGAGGCCTCGTGCTGTCTTGGTTCACTTCCTTCTTCTGCAGCTGCTCTCAATCAGTGTTGATAGGAAGGGAGAGATCCAGCCCTTGCCCACTGCTTTATGGGGTTCTGCAGGGCTCGGTACTCTCTCTGCTCCTATTCAACATTTATATGAAGCCGCTGGGTGAGATCATCCATCACCATGGACTGAGGTATCACCAGTATGCTGATGATATTCAGCTTTATGTCTTGGCCTGTGGTGAGTTAAGTGATGCTATGTCCTCCCTCTTGCAGTGCCTGGAGGATGTTAGGGGCTAGATGGGTAGCAATGGGTTGAAATGAAGCCTTGCAAGACCAAGTGGCTCTGGGTTTGGGGTTCGTTGGTTTAGAAAGAATTACCACCTTTAGTCCTGGATGGGGTGGCACTACCCTAAACAGACCCTGTGTATAATCTAGAGGTTTTCCTGGACTCATGACTCCTGTTTGAAGAGCAGGTGGTGGTCCTGGCCAGGAGGGCCTTTGTATAACTGTGGATTGTGTACCAGTTACTCCCTTTCCTGGATCAGCAGTCCCTACTCACAGTCACTCATACCATGGTCACTTCCCATCTTGATTATTGCAATACACTCTGCATGGGGCTGCCCTTGAAGAGCATCTGAAAGCTCCAGTTGGTGCAAAGTGCAGCCCCCGGGGTGCATATGTGTCACCTTTCCTGCAGGAGTTGCACTGGTTGCCAATTTGCTTCCAGGTGCAATTCAAGGTGCTGGTAGTCACCTTTAAAGCCCTTCATGGCTTAGGTTTGGGTTATTTGAGGAAACATCTCTTGCAAGTGACATCTACATGACCCATTAGAGTGAGGAGGCAGGGAATGTTATGGGTCCCACCCCTGAAGGAGACACACCTGGTGGGACCCAGAAGAAGGGCCCTCTCCGTGGTGGCTCCGTCTCTCTGGAACATCATTCCCCCAGAGATTAGAATGGTCCCCTCACTAATACTCTTCCAAAAGGCACTGAAGACCTGGTTTTGCAAACGGGCCTGCGGAACCCAGAGAGGGACGGAGCCCATCAAATGGCTAGTGTGATCTGCGGTCATCGGGGCGGAGGGTAGGAGTTGGTTTTTGTTTTTTGCTTTTTGTTTTGTTTTTTTGTTTTCCCAAATTTTGTTCTATTGTATTTTACTAATTTATTTGATTCTTTTTGTTAGTTTTTATTGTTTTTATTGTTATTTTTTGTTTTAAACCTGGTTTTACATTGTGTAAGGCACCTCAAGTTGCCATGGGCAAATAGGCAGCAATATAAATTAAATAAATAAATAAAAATGTGGTTTGCATGGAGATTGAGGACAAGAAAACAACAAACAACAAATAACTGGAGGCCTTCAGCCATAGTTGCTATTATGGTAACTGTAATGTCACCTGACTGTAGTTAAGGAAGAAAGGAAGCTCAGTATCAATTCTGTTGAGAGACTATGAACATCTCATTTTGGTTACTTCTGCAGTTAGTTACTTTAGTTACTTCTGCAGCAGTTTTAACTAAATTATTTATTCCACACCCTATGCCCCACTTCCAAAGAAGGTATACAATGTGAAAGTCACTGGACAGAGTTGCAGTAGAAGCAATGGTAGACATATCTTGTTTTTTATTCAAGTTTCTTAAAACCTGGGCTAATGTACAAACTGAGAAAGTTGGTCTATAAAAAATAATATAGCCTAAAGTATCCCTTGCAATAGCAGGCATTTTGACACATGTACACTTTAAATACCATGGGATGTTGCCTTCCAGCTAGTTTGCATTTTAATTTGTGATTAATAAATAAAACACTTCTTGGTGTACATGACTGCCACTGATGATTTCTCTAGTTTAAAAATTCATATGGTAGTCTAGTCCATTTACAAGACTGAAGAACTTAAAATACTTATCAATGCAATAGTATAATAATTCTATTTTCAAAAAAGCCCTTTCTTATAATGATATATTAATTATACACATGTAGTAGTTGCTATTGTTTTCTTTTATTATTTTATGGAAGCTTAAATCTTGTTCTATTTTAGATTTAGGCTTTGACTAACCAATACAATGAAAACAAGAACTTCTACTTACTGCAGATCATTACAGAATTGAAGTATTATTGTCTTTATCCTTTCAAGATTTATTTGAAAATAGAATAGGGGTTTGTGTGTCTGTGTGGGTGGGTGGGTGGATGGGAATGTGTGTGTATGTGAATAGCATACATATAAATACCCATGAAAACTTAAGAAAACAAATATCAGACCTCTGCAGGGATGAAATAAACAGCCAGACCAAAACTTACGAGAAGCTAAAAGTTAAAAGAGACCAGCGAAAAATGCTCTATCTGATGACCTACAATTCACATCAACTCGCAGACTGCAACCTAGAATGTACAAACAGAGAGTACTGGCACTCATGACTTTCCAAATTAACATTTTCATCACAAGCAACCGCATGCTACATAATAACTGTATCACTAGCAAAAGTAAACTCGCAGATTGGTCTCTACTCACACAGCTGATCACGCTACACTAAAGAAGAAAGTTCTTCACACTCGATCAGTTAAACAAAGATAATTTATCTTAATTCTACACCTGAAGAAATTAGCAACCAAATTCTCTTACCCCTGCTAAGCATATTGGGAGCCAAGACGCACATAAGACCAATTCTACAACTTGGGAGCTGAAACTGAACACCCCTACATTACTAATTATCCATAGACAACTCTAGGTATTAATAAAGTATTTACAGAACATGACAAGTAAAGCCCTCAGACTTCATACATTTCACACGCACAACATGAAAAACTTAATCTTAGTGTACGTTGAATAAATACATCACAGAAGCTATCTATCAAATCAGACAACAGAATAGATCCTAATAAATTCAAAAATTATGCTGCCATGCACATTCTATCTATTACTAAATCACACAGACAGTAACCACCACACAACTCTCACTCAAAAGAACACTATCACCACAAGACACACTCAAAAACAACATCAAGAACACACAACCTTACACACACACTACTCATATATAATATACTGATTATAGTCATTTTATACATAATACCAGTATTTATCATTGACCAATAATCAGGATAATAAGAAAACTTTATCACAACAGTTCATTAGTATTTATAATTCAAATATCATATTTTCATTTACCTCATCCCCTCCTTATAATATTTAATAATATATCAAATATATTTTCAAACATTCTTAACACACAAAGGCATATATGCGTTTCGCACTTTTAAGGCTTATAACATGGGTATATCCCACGTCACAAAAATGCAGTAAAAAAGCTGAACATACATCCTCATCTGTCAACAACTGAATATGCTCATAGGTCACAACTATAACACATTTTCATGGCACTAAAAACCTAGCCACTATAGAGCCAAGTCCACGAACACCACAACGAATATTCCAGACATATGAGCTCACATAGAGATTGAATATTAGACACTGAAGCACTCAGAATAGAAGAGATGATTAATTCTAGACATACACTCAATCATTGAAGCTCTGACCTCTGCTTAATGTGAATAATGAATGAGTTACTTTACTCTCTTCACAAGCCAGGCAAACACTCGGCACAAACAGCTTCCTCTGATACCCCAGCTCAACACACGCCCAACCAGGCACCCCAATGAAACAGCTGCTTCCTAAATAGATTAATACGCCAATCCTTTCACACGAAGCCAAGCTGCACTGAAGCCTCCAATTAGGAACAGCGTGTTGGCAGCAATCAATGTCACAAAACAAGACAGAAGAACACCAGAAAACACCATCAAACAAACTCCAAGTCTAATAAACAGCAGACCAAGCCACTCCCAACCAAAATCAGGATGTAGAAAAAAACACCTGGCCCAGCAGTAGGCTAGCCTCAACCTTTAAAAACCAACAGCTGTGATACCGCCTGACCCACATTCCAAACTCAAAGAGAAGCGCTGATGATGGCAGATGAGATTTCTGCTGAACGTTGCTACATTTTAAAAGCACGTACATGAGATGGGATAATACCGAAGGAAGCTGAACAGCAATACATATATATATATATATAGATATTGTGGTGTGTGTACTGTGTGTGTGGTTGTATATGTATATGTATATGTATATGTATATGTATATGTATATAAACATGCTTATGATAAATGCAAGATCATTGCAATTAAATTAACTATTATAGTTGATCTAATCATTTCCATTATAATTCTTTTATTTTGACACCAAGTTATGGGTTTTATGTAAAATATCATCATGGCATGCAACCTTCGTACATATAAAATAGATTATTAAACAGCTGCAGCACAATTGGTGAAGATATTTGATTATAACCATTTATGTTAATTGAGAAAGGAGATGTAGCAGCAGGACAGGAAAACTTTGAACCATTCAGTGGAATTAGAAATAAGCAGCTTTGGTAATACTGACATTTTTATGGCTGCTATTCTTCCTAATAATGACAGTTGCATTTTCGTCCATCATTCCAAATCTTTTTTTGTTTGTTGTAATAGCTTATTATAATTATTTTCCTTTATCGCCTTACAGTGTGCTGTCAGCCATATTCCCAAATATTTAATTTTTCTTGTTTGAAGTCCGAGCACCCTTTCTAATTTTGTTATTTGTAGATCTGTTAAGTTTTTTACAAAAAGTTTTATTTTCTGTCTATTAATTTTCAATCCTGCCACCACTCCATATCTTTCTAGTTCCTTAATTAATATTTTTCCTTTTTCTATTGGATCTTCCATAATAAAAGCCATATCATCTGCAAAAGCTTGCAGTTTATATTCTTCATTTTTAATTTTCAATATTTTTATTTCAGGATTTTGTCTCACTCTTTCTAATAGTATTTCGAATGATAATATGAAGAGCAGAGGGGACAATGGACAGCCTTGTCGGACTCCTTTTTTCTATATTTATAGTTTGGGTATTCTCTCTATTTATTATATTTGCTTTTTATACTGAATAAATTGCTGTTATAATATTCTCAAATTTGGTGCCGAAATTCATATCATAAATTTGCTGAATCATAAATTGCCAATTAATATTGTTGAAAGCCTTTTGAGCATCCAAAAAAACAAGAGCTACTTGTTTCCCCGAATGAGCTTCATAATATTCCAAACTATCCATTATTATTCTTAAATCATTTCCATTTACTTTTCTATCCATCACTTCCAGCTTCTTATCTGTTTGTTCCGCCTTCTATATTTTTTAATTTTGCTCATTCTTCTCCATTGTTTGCTGGATCGTTCCTATTTTTCATCCTTTTTGAATGTTGCCCTTCATCTCTTCCATCTCTGTCTTCAGTTCTGTATGATTTTTTGACATTGTCTCCTGCATTTTGAGCATTGTTTTTTTGAATAGCTAACAACATTGTTTGCATTGCTTGCATATTGGTGGTGTCACTCATCTTTTCTGTGCTCAACATCCCTTCAATCATTTTTTGACTCGCTGGAGATGCAATGGACAATGATGAACCTAAAACCACTTTTTTTCCTTTCAGTGTCCTTGCTGTGATGCTAATCATGTTGTTTACTTTATTACATATTTCTTCCCACTTTACCATCCACAACTTATTTCTATCCACACTATCTATTCTATTCAATATCACTCCTCTCTATTTGTCTCTTCAAGTTTCTAAACTATAGTATAGTGTATCTATATAGTATTACTATTACATCAAAATTTTAATATGAGTTATTAATAATTCTTACAACAAGATTTTACTTTAAGTTGTTATACATTCTTTAAGATTATTACAATTTAATACTGCTATATCTTATATTAAAAGAAACAAAGAAAAGGGAGGACAGAACAAGATGAAAAAGCAAAAAGCTAATGTCTTATTGTTTTGTCCGGAAAAACACGAGGTAGACCGGGTTCCAACAGCAAGGTCTTTATTTCTTAGCCAGAGTGTAGAAAAAGGAACATTGGCTCACGCCGCGCCGGTCTTTTATACATTTTTCCCGGCCGGCTTGTAGCCAATGACATTTGTTTGATTTTGCCGCCTTCCCGCGGCTGCAGGGATTGGTTCCTTTTGAACCAATCCCTTTTCGTTCTAAGTACCCAATCAGAATGTATTATTTGAAACCAGTTATTTGCATACAGAACACCCCNAACCAATCCCTTTTCGTTCTAAGTACCCAATCAGAATGTATTATTTGAAACCAGTTATTTGCATACAGAACACTTATCAATACTAATTTTACTTTGTTACTATCTAAAATTAATACCTTTTAAGTTGTCTTTTATCAAATATATTATATATAGATATTTTATTTATTTTAAACAAAGAATATAAAATTTTAAATTCCTACCATCAATCCTTTACTTAATTCATCATCAAAATAATTAAATAATCAAAATAACAATTCATTGGTCATCTCACAGTATCAAACACATATGCATTCACCTTCAAAGCTATTTCTCAATATTAATCGGACTTTTAGCTTTTAAAAATCTCAAATATAAAATCTTAATGTTCTACCTTCTATCCTCTACTAAATTCATTAATCAATTCCACTTTAAGTAGCTAATTAATCAGTTCATTTATCATCTAACAGTATCAATCAAGCATTAATCAGAATAGTTCTCCAATTGTTTGCTCAAATTTATGTTAGTCACAGTTCATATACATTTTACTTAGTCACAGTCTATTGCATCAGTTTCTCTTCTACTTTCATTGTCTGTTAAAGTTAAGATGGTCGCTTCCATTCTTAAATCTGGTCTCTTAATGTGTCTCCCTTCCAACGATCTTCTTCCCATTTAAATTATGTATCCACCTATCTTTGATCCAAATTTTCCATATACTTTGTCCTTTGATCTAATAATCAACTCCAATCAATATTTGGTAAACAAATAGATTGCCTCCAACTCCTAGTCTCCAAGCCCAGTGCTCTCACCACCAGATTGCCTCTCCACAATCAACCTCCACCCACTATTTTGAGACTCACAGTTCTGCCATTCAATGTCTACTACTTCTCCTCTTCAACAGCCACTCTCCGCCTTCTTACAATCACTCGCAATCAACAATTCAGTGTCAATGCCACTGTTCCTATTGTATCTTCCTCATTTAGTGAGATTGCCATAGCTTTGGTCCACCATTAAAATGACAGATCACTCACACGCTGGAGCAAATGGGGTTTCCCTTTGATGCAGCCAACAGTCGCCCTCTGCCTTGCCATTTCTCGAGCTTCCCAACCTATCCCTTCAAGATCTGTGTGCCTTTTGGGAGGGCCTCCAGACATGCAGATTGGGGATGAGAGAACAGAGCTCGCTCTTCTCTCCCCACACCACTGTGATACCACAACTGGAAGTCTCCCTGAAAAGTATGTTTAAAGAGGGCGAGGATTTTTTAATTTTTTAAAATTTATTTATATCATCCCTTTATTATTTTCTAACTCAAGGCAGCAAACATACCAAATATTCTCTCTACCCCCTTATTTGAGCCTTGGTGGTGCAGTTGTTAAAGTGAAGTACTACAGGCTACTTCTGCTGATTGCTGCCTGCCTGTAAATTGGCAATTCCAATCTCACCAGCTCAAGGTTGACTCAGCCTTCCATCCTTTTGACGTGGGTAAAATGAGGAGCCAATTTTTGGGGGCAATAGGCTGACTCTGTAAACTGCTTAGAGAGGGCTGTAAAGCACTATAAAGCAGTATATAAGTCTACATGCTATTGCTATTGCTAAGTGCTATTTTCCTCACAACAAAACCCTGTGAACTGAGTTGGCTTGAGAGAGAATGACTAGACCAAAGTTACCCAGCCACATCATACTTAATGTGGGACTAGAACTTCTAGTCCCTAGAATCTCCTGATTTCTAGCCTGGGTATTTGGATGGTATAGAGGTTGGGCTTTTGGATTTGAACTAGGGACACCAAAGTTCAAATGTCTATTCAATTGCAAATCTTAATAAAAGACTTGGGATCATTTGTTATATCTCAATTAACCAGCCCAAAGAGTTCTTTATTACAGTAGTTTTATTTTGTATCCCAAAACAATACAAAGCAATCAAATATGAAGAAAATGAACAATAATTTGTTATATATCCCAATTTATTACAACAAAAATACAGATCCTCAGATATCTTAATTGGTGATGAATGTATATCTAAATAAGTTTTTAAATTAAAAATTAATATTTACCCAGTTTCAGAAAGATCCTAAAATGAAACATTTGTACAGCTTTTAAGAATTTAAATAGGAAGAAATTTTGGAACTTCCAAAAATATTTCCCCTAAAACCTCAGGGATTTATCTAGACAATCACCAGGATTCCAAACTGATTTAAAGAGCCATCATCCCATCCCCTAAATTAAATAAAAAATGAGAGTCAGATGTACTTTTGGTATAAGTTGATTTTAGAGGATTGGCAGCAGATTGGGAAAAGGTATCCTATTTTAGCTAACTTATTGTCATGAGATACCAATCAGTCTTGACTGAACAACTGATTAAGCACATGAACTACAAACAGATTTTTGAGATAACTATATGTGCCTACAATCAGGGCTTGCTGAGTTAACACATCAACTTAAACTGGTATCTAATGTAGCTTTGTTGTAATAGAGCAAGGTAGAGAGAAGAATCTCCTCTATCTTCCTCTAGTAAAGTCTAGAATAGAACAACCCAACTGCACTGATCTGAACCTGGATCAGGGAGCAGACAAAAATATAGGATTATTAATAGTTTACAAACAGCTGCACTAATCCAGGTGTGAAATAATCAGATCATGAACAAATTGCTTTGCTATCTGTGGTGAAGAACCAGAAGATCTTATGAACATTCATTCAGAATAATTATATGTCAATTAAGGACTTTAAAGAAAATTCTTCACTGATTTGAGCTCCTAGATTCCCCCATTTGCAAGGAAGTTGGCAGATATTAAAACAGAGGGTGGGAGGGTCGGATATTAAAATGAAAATCCAAAATCTGTGTCTCGCCTATGTTCAGTTTGACATGACACCATGACATGATAAGAATAGTTTGAGATTTCACCAAGGCATTTGGAAGGAATGCCAATGCCATATGATCCAAAGTAGGACAAAAAGGTGTGAGAGAATAGGATCTAGTTCTTTGACAGAAAATAATTATATAAATATAATAAATAACAAATAAACACTGTGTGGGAGCTATATTTGGTGTAGAAAATCAGAGATGACTCTGAATGCAGCAATTAGTAAAATGCTATATAAGCTCAGAAAAGAAAAAGAAAAAAACTTCAACAGACTCTAAATTTTCTTTGTATAACATAGAGGCTTAAAGATATCTCCTATCCAGTTGTGACCAACTCAAGGAGGTGCTGCTCGTCTCCAATCCCCAGCAGATAGCCTGAGTTGTCTGAGGAACGTTTCTGTCGTCATATGGCACTATGAAAATATGGAACTCATTAACTTTTCCTGCTGAAGCGGTACTATTTATCTACTCACATTTACATGCTTTCAAACTGCTAGAATGCAGGAGCTGAGACAAGCAGTGGGAACTCACTCCATTGCATGGCAATATAAGCAATAGGGGAGAGAAAATACCCCAAGGCTTTCAATAATTTCTTATTATAGCATATAACAGTAAAGTGGAGTTCCAGAATTTCTTGTACAGACTGTTTCCTGGTCTAGCCTACTTTCAAGGACTAAAGACTGCTTCTTGCTCTAATTTTAAATGTGGTCTATATGCAGTGCATTTAATTTAAATTTGCAATATAGCCTGTCAGCTGGGTCAGTGGTAATGCTGGCTAGGGATGAGAGTTGTAGTTCCATATATCTGGAATTGTTATTAAATTGGGGAAATCTGACTCAGTTCTGAATCAGACCTGGCAAAAAATCCTTATTCAGAAGGAAGGGAATGTTTCCCAATTTCAGCTCCATAAAAATAGCAATAGCACTTAGACTTATATACTGCTTTACAGTGCTTTACAGCCCTCTCTAAGCAGTTTACAAAATCAGCATATTGCTTTCAACAATCTGGGTCTTCATTTTACTGACCTCAGAAGGATGAAGGGCTGAGTCAGCCTTGAGCCTGGTGAGATTGTTTTTTATTTATTTATGTATTTATTTATTTGTTTGTTTGTTTGTTTATTTATTAAAAGCTTACAACATAACAGAAACAAGAAAAAACATAAGTTTAAATACAAGAAATAGGAACTAATAATTGGGGACAACAGGACAGGGATGGTAGGCATGATTGTGTACTTATGCATGCCTCTCGCAGACCTCTTAGGAATTGAGTGAGGTCAATAGAGGTTAGTTTGAGGGTAAAGGAGTGGGGGTTGAGCAGATGACAACAGAATCAGGTAGTGAGTTCCAGACATTGACCACTCTGTTGTTTTGAACTGCCCAATTGCAGGCAACCGGCAAGGAGAAGAAGTAGACTGCACTCTAACCACTGCACAGTACACCACTGTGGCTCAGATGAAGGAAAGGGGAGGAAAAGTGAAGGAATAAACTATTCGATTATTTTTTTAATTATTCCAAAGTACATAAAAGAACTCTGGATCTGACCTTCCAGTATTTCTAAGAAAACATACAGGGGTGTTTTTTTTTCCATAGGAGGATATCACACTGTGAATAATATGGATACTAATAATATATGTATTTTTTGGTGTATAAGGCACACTTCCCCCCACAAAAAAAATGGTGGAAATGTCTCTGCATCCTTTACAACAAATGTTAATGAAGACCTGCCCACCCACTAGCCCCCACCTTTCGGCCTCTGGCTTGTAGCAATTTGCCTCCTTGCAGCAAACAGCAAACAGCTTGGTCAGTTTATGGAGCTTGAGAACCTGGGCCACTGCAGGCACCCCCAACATGAATGATGTCAAGCTGGCCATGCCTATCCTGGCCATGCCTCTGCACATCCCCAAAGTCAAATACAATCCTGATGACGCAGCCCTCAATGAAATCGAGTTTGACACCTCTGCCCTAGAATGTCCCAGAGTGTACCTATAGGATTAGAGTAGTATAAAGATTTAGTCTGGCAAGATTCTGTCTATATCAGGGGTATCAAACTTGCATCATCACAGCATCATCACATGACATACTGTGTCTTTTTCTCCTTTGCTAAACTGGGCATGGGAATGGCTAGTGCATGACGTCTCTGGCCTGCGGGCCATGTGTGTTATAGTCATGGTCTATATGGTATGAAAAAATAAAGAACTGACCTTTGGATGGATTGTTCTATGGGCTGGCCTAACATCTTTCCTCTTTTTCTTTTCAATGTTGTATAGGTAGTGTTTACATTACAACAATTAATTTAGTGACCATTCATAGTTACAACGCCATTGAAAAAAAATAACATGACTTTTTTCACACTTATGATTGTTGCAGCATATTCATGGTCAGTTGATCAAAATTCAAATGCTTGGCAATTGACTCATATTTATAATGGTTGCAGTGTCCCAGGATCATGTGGTCACCTTTTGCAACCTTCTGACAAGCTCAATGGGAAAGCCAGATTCAGTTAACAATCATGCTGTTAACTTAATTGCAATGATTCACTTAACAACTGTGGCAAGAAAGGTCATAAAGTGGGGCAAAATTCACTAAATAAGTCTCATTTAGCAACAGAAATTTTGGGTTCAATTGTTGTTACCTGTACTTTGAATGAAAAAGCCAAATAATTATAATTTTGTATTACTTATATCCTTAACTGTAATTAATAAAGACAGAATATATATTTTCCCCATTTCTTTACATCCTATACTTTAAAAAAGTTAAATAGAAAGTTAATAATTTAAGTGTATTATATAAATATCATTGTATTGAAATAACACAATGTATCAAGATTTGTACCAACATACTTGGAGGGGAGCTAAGGCAGTAGTGCAGCAATGACTTTTTATACTCCTATCCCTTTTTAATTTTATATTATTTTTACATTATTTTTAAATAGTTATTTTTTAGCTATTTTTATTTTTTAATTAATTTTCACTAAAATAAGTAAAACTTGATTAGTATAGATTTCACTACACTTTACTGAACTTATTAAATACATTCATAGTTGTTCTACGTAGAAAATATCATAGAGGCAAAATATACAAGTAAGGACATTTGAATGGATTTCAACAGCATGGGAAACAGAAAGTTCAATATGACATTAGTCCAGACTCCCTCTCCTCATTAAAGATTGCAAAGTAATCAAAGACAGAAGAACATTTTATACGGAAGGAAACTGTGATTAAAATAAAATTTCCCACTAACAAATTTGCAGCCCCCGAATCACTTGAATAAGACTTTCCGCCAGAATTGGAAAAACAACAGATGTAGGTCTTTCACTATCTGACAGCGAAAAGATTACTGGATAAAGTGTGAGGGAATCCACATTTTAATTTATCTTTAATTTATCCAAGAAAGGCTATGTCTTGGTAGCTCACCTGCTATTCTTAAGGAAAATAAATATCGGTGTAAAAAAACAGAACACAAAAATCAACATTTAGAGAGGTTTCTGAAAGAAAATTTGTGAGATTTTATGGCAGAGCAATGTCTTCTTACAGCTGGATTTAGAGAGGAACTATCAATACTACAGTTGATCATTGTTTGGTTCTCCACTATCTGGCAGAAAAATACTCTGGGCCTCCTCAATTTATATCTAAATCTAATAATACAAGTAATTGCTATTCAAGCCCATCATCTACCCAAACATGGCTGGTTGTGCAGTTTCAACACTACTTGCCTATGATGTTCTACTTTGGAAGTGGTAATGAGAAAAGCACTTAGAGCATTAGCTTTATTTTGAATAGAACAAAAACTATTAATAAATTATCAGAAAACCAAAGAATTAGTTTTTGCAGTTTGGCAAATAAATGGGACTCCAGTTACAGATTACAGATTAACAGAGTTGGAAGGGATCTTTTAGATCATCTTGTCCAACCCCTCACCCAAGCAGGAGACCCTACACCATTTCTGACAAATGGCAGTGCAATCTCTTCTTGAAAGTCTCAAATGAAGATGCTCCCATACCTTCCGAAGGCAAGCTGTTCCATTGGTTAATTGTTCTGTCAGAAGGTTTCTCCTTATTTCCAGGTTAAATCTCTCCTTGTTCAGTTTCCATCCATTATTTCTTGTCTGGGCTTTGAGTGCCTTGAAAAATAGTTTGACTCCTTCCTCTCTGTGGCAGTTCCTCAAATATTGGAACATTGCTATCATGTCTCCCCTGGTCCTTCTCTTTACTAGACTAGCCAAACCCAGTACCTGTAACCGTTCTTTGTATGTTTTAGTCTCCAGTCCCCTAATCATCCTGGTTGCTTTTCTCTGTACTTTTTCTAAAGTCTCAACATCTTTTTTGTAATTGTGGTGAACAGAACTGGATGCAGTACTCTAGGTGTGGTCTTACTAAGGCTTTATACAGTGGTATTAGTACCTCACCGTATCCCTCTGGTTAATGTAATTTAGGTGTTGCATAGCTTTTTTGGCCGGCTGCCTGCCATGGCTGGCTCCTATTTTAGGCTGTGGTCCACTAAGATTCCAAGATCCCTCTCAACAAGTTACTGCTATTGAGCCTGGTTCTACCCAGGTCTATATGTGTACTTCTTGGTTTCTTCTTGCCTAAGTGTAGGACTCTAGCTTTTCTCTTAACGTTGAAATTTCAGTTTTGTTAGATTGCCCAGTGTTCTAGTCGTCCTGTCAAGATCCACCTGGATCTTGAGCCCTATCTTCTTGCGGTGTTAGCTTAATTCCTGCCCCATGCCTTAGTATCAATCCGCGCAAAATTGCTAAGCTTCCCCTTCTATTCCCTCGATCTACCAGTAAGTCATTTAGGAAGATAGTGAAGAGAACTGGGCCTAAGATGGAAATTGTGGCACACCACTGTTTTACTTACTTTTCATTGGTAGACTAAACCGTTTGAAGGGCGTACTCGCCCGGGTACGGTCTGTCAGCCAGTTGCAAACCATCCTGGTTAGTAGTGCCATTCCCATCCTCTTTTTTCCAGCATCAAGCAAGAATAGAGCGGTGGTCTATCTTTTGTCAAATGCCGCTCCGAAGTCATGGTACTATATATTCACAGTATTTTGCTGGTCTACATTTAGTACTCTATGTTGGAGAATGAAATAAGATTGGTTTTTGCGATGATCTGTTTTAACAAACCCGATGTCTGACCTGCCTAGTTATTATTTTACTCGTTCCCTAGACTGTTGACCGATCTGGTTTTTTAATTATCTTTTCCAGTAATTTTCCGCCAAGCCTATTTGAAAATCAGCGACCTGATTCTGATCTGTAGTTTCTTTGGGTCTGTCTTTTTTTTTTTTTTTTTGAGACATATCAGTTCTTTTCCAGTCCTTTCTGCAGTTCCCTGGTGCTCCAGGATTTTCTGAAGATGTAGTGCAGTGGCTCTGAGATGACCTCTGCCAGTTCCTTTAGAACTCTGGGATGTAATCTGTCAGGTCCCGGTGATTTGTATTCATCAAGATAAGACAAGTGTTCTCTGACCATTTTTTTTTCTTGTTTATTTTAACTTTTTATTTCTAGCCTGTTTTTTACAGTTATATTTTTGGTAGGTTGGACTATAGTTTTTTAAGTGTGAAGATTGATGCAAAGAATGAATTAAGCAACCCTGCCGTTCTCCCCTTAGTGGACCAACTGTTTCCTGGACTTTTTTCTTGTTATTTATATGTTGAAAGAAACTTTTTTATTATCTTTGACTTTTGTTGCAAGTCTTTGTTTATTCTGAACCTTTGTTTTCCTGACTTTGTCTTTGCAGATTCTGGTTATCTTCTGATATTCTGCCTTAGTTGTTCTCCCCCTTTCCATTTTTTGTACTTGTTGGACCAGTGCACATCCATAAATATCTTGGAGTTCAGTTGTACACTTCCTTTTCCTGGCGTACTTCTTTGTCTTACTGGGCAAGTGTTGCATCCCATCACACTACTATCATAAGATTTTACTGTTCAAAAGATTTTACTGTCCATTATTTTCTTGCAACCTTCAAGCAATCTCAGTTTCTCCATGGCACCCAATTTTGCTCATTTACAAAGCTCAATATTATTAAACTACCCAAAATAAGTTTATTGCTATCATTTACATGACTGGCCCATGTTGCCTCTGCCAGAGAAAATGGAATTTGGGAGGGCTCCATGCAAGACCCTCCCAACCTCCATTTTTTCTGGCAGAGTGTTAGAGGAGGCTGTCACAGCCAAAAACGGAGCTTGAGAGGGCCGGGTATGGCTCTCCCAAGCTCCATTTTTGCTGGTAGAGTGTTGCAGGAGGCTGTCGCAGCTGAAAACAGAGCTTGCAAGGGCCATGTGTGTTCTGTCCTGGGAATAGAAGTACTCGAGACCGGTGTTCATCAAACAGCTCTTTATTATAAACCATCTCAGTGACTTCATAACAGAACATTGCCAGAGCCACGGCAGCCGCCCCCCCCTTTTTTTAAACAAATTTTATTAGTTTTTAAAGACAATATACAAACAAACATAAAATCTAATAACATAAAATCTCTTTTCTAAAAACTGCTTATTAAATTTTAACAAAACAAATAAAACATCT
>BHFT01050163.1:0-35578 GCA_004320025.1 Laticauda laticaudata | reverse complement strand
GTCTTCCAATATTTGAGGGGCTGCCACAGGGAGGAAGGTATCAAGCTATTTTCTAAAGGTCCTGTAGGACAGACAAGGAATAATGGATGGAGACTGAACAAAGAGAGAATTAACCTGGAAATAAGGAGAAACTTTCTGACAGTGAGAACAATCAACCCATGGAACAAAAGTTGCCCTCAGAAATTGTGGGACCATCATCACTTGAGACTTTCAAGAAGAGATTGGACTGCCATTTGTCAGAAATGGTGTAGGGTCTACCACTTGGGTAGGGGGTTGGACAAGATGACCTACAAGGTCCCTTCCAACTCTGATTATCTGTAAATTTTTGGCACAGGACTCCAAAAAGGTTAGCCACCACTGATCTAGAATCAAAAGAAAGTAGCGTTGGCAGAATGGATGATTAGAAATAGAAAATATTGTATAAATGTATAAATGTACATAAAACATATGTTCCCATGCCATAATATGTATGGCAAACAGGATTGTCAGGACGTTCACACCACGTCCAATGTTTTTAACAATTTACTCAATAAAACTTTTGTAAAAAAAAAAAGGGGGAAAAAAGAAAAGGCACCCATGATGTAAAAAAGATGTTGAGACTCTAGAAAGAGTGCAGAGAAGAGCAAAAAGGATGACTGGAGGCTAAAACATGTGAAGAACCACTGCAGGAACTGGGTATGTCTAGTCTAATGAAAAGAAGGCCTAGGGAAAACATGATAACAGTCTTCTAATATTTGAGGGGTTGCCCCAAAGAAGAAGGGGTCAAGCTATTTTCCAAAGCATCAGAATGCAGAACAAGAAACCACAGATGGAAACAAATAATGGAGAGAACCAACCTAGAACTAAGAAGAAAGTTCCTGACAGAACAATTAATCAGTGGAACAACTTACCTTCAGAAGTTGTGGATGCTCCAACACTAGAAGTTTTTAAGAGGAGATTGGATAACCATTTCTCTGAAATAGTATGAAGTTTCCTGCTCCAGCAAGGGGTTGGACTAGAAGACCTCCAAGGTCCCTTCTGTTATTCTGAGTGGTGGAAACATCCTCAAAGAATGTAAAGAAGCTACCCCAATAAATCATCTTTTCTGACATTTCATTTCTGCAAAAAAAAAAAGAAAGAAAGAAAGAAAAAGAAACATCCAGCACCTGCTTACAAAGTTCCTCTGTTGAATGAGAATCCTATTTCCCAACCTTGCAACCTCTGAGACGGAATATAAAACTCTGCATATTTTCAGTGCTATTATTTGGCGGTATATGTTTAGTTTCAGATTACTTGGTACCGCTCCCTCATTGTCTGGACGCTGGGATTTGCTGAAGCTATGTCAGCCCTTTGAAAGCAGGTCTGCTCCCCGAAACATCTTGCAATCGGTTTGATTTGTTTCCCAAACTGCAAACCCCAGTTGGGTCTCAGTGTCACATTCCCACGGTTCATTCAGCTGGGTTAGGTTTCCATTTCTTCTGATTTGGATTTAGATAATTTAGATGACCTATTTAAGCATCTAAAGTGCTTCATTCGATAAAGATGTTGGATCAACGCACTATAAAGCAATAAAGCAAAGAATTAAAGGCCATACCACCCCCACCCCCCAGAAAGGAACACAGCAATGGCACTCATTAAACTGAATTAATTTCACTGGGATTAAAAGTTACTCTTCCATATAATTTAACAGATTAACAGAGATGGAAGGGACCTTGAAGGGCTTCTCATCCAACCCCTTATACAAATTCAGATAAATTGTTATCTTGTTGTGGTTCACCAGCAGCAGAATTGGACAACTGGGGAAAAATGGGGACCAGTCAGGGAATCTGGGGAGGACTCAGATGAGCGTCCTGCATCTGACGCAGAGATGGGGTCAGGACCATCTCGGAGTTGTGTGCTGACTCCAGAGCCTCCAGAGTCCGGCAGCAGTGAGGCCAATGAACAAGGGGAGCCTGTTCCCAATGCGCATGTGCACAGAGCTGCCAGAAGGCAAGAGCAGCTAAGACAAAAGGGGTGACTTGGGAGTAAAGCTTGGATTGTCCAAGGGGAGGGTGATTGTCCCTCCCCTAAGGTATAAAGGAAGTGCAAAGGTAGAGAAACCTTTGAAGGAAGCAAAGTCGTTCGCTCTGTTTAGATTAAACCCTGAAGCTCTGTGTAGACTTTGTACTTCGACTGGCTTTTTACAGTTAATTTGGCACTTTAGTTGTTGGCAGCAATTCAAAGGAGATAAAGGTGGGTGCTTATCTCGAGGGACTGTTTGGGACTCATTAGGGGCTGGGAATGAAAATAATTCCCAGTGTTGAAATAAAACAAGAGTTGTTTGGATTAAGCGTGTGCTTAATTATGGTCTCAGTTCTTCATATGTTTTAGCCTCCAGTCCCCTAATCATCTTTGTTGCTCTTCTTTGCACTATTTCCAGAATCTCAACATCTTTTTTATATTGTGGCAACCAAAATGGGATGCAATATTTCAAATGTAGTCTTACCAAGGGTGATATTAACACTCCACGTGATCTTGATTCTATCCCTCTGTTCAATGCAGCCCAGAACTGTGTAACTTCTTTGGTGGCTGCCACAAACTACTGGCTCATATTTAAGTGATTACCCACTAGGACTCGAATATTGCTCTCACAGTTACTATTCTTGAGCCAGGTATCACCTATTCTAAACCTGTGAATTCAGGGTTGTTGTTGTTTTTGCCAAAACCTTACTTTGTTGGAATTCATTATTGGAATGTATTTTTATGCAATAACTATAGTGGTATTTAGCCAAGAGATGGCAGTGCTTTCAAGTTTGGATCTATGGTATGTATGGTATATACTCTAAGCCAGGGATGTCAAAACTCGTGTTGTCACCTTGTTGTCACGTGATGTATCATGACTTCCCCCCTTGCTAAACCTGGGGTGGGCGTGGCCAGTGTGTGACACCCCTGCTCAAAGCTCTTTTATTCCAAGTAGTTTCCTGTTTCAGATAAATAATTGAGCAGTAAAGCACATGGTGACTGTACTTCTTATTTGCTTTCTATGGTGCTTTATATAAAACAGAATTTCTAATGGTCTTTTCTCACCATCAGATTTTGTATTGTTAGAATTTCTTTCAGTCTTATTTCTCATCCACCCACTTACAACAAAGACAGAATAACAGAGTTGGAAGGGACCTTTAAGGTCTTGCAGTCCAACCCACCACTCACACAGGAGACCCCCCTACCATTCCAGACAAATGGTTGTCCAATCTCTTGCATCATTTCTTCCCTCCCGGATAGCCTCTGGCGGCAGCTGTCTCTCTCGTAACCTCACCCTGAGGCTTTGCATTCTCAGCCAAGGAGCTTCAGCTGCTTTGAATGTAATAAGACCTCTTCTGAGAGGACTGTTTCCCGATGGGCTTGAGCACTTCTCCTTGACACCTGACCTCCTAACCTTATTTTCACACAACAGCTGGCACAACAGCTGCCAGGAGGTGTGCCCAGCCCCTAGCATTAAAAATAAACCTAGCAGTTTATCGCAGGGGTCTCCAAACTTGGCAACTTTAAGATTTGGGGACTCCAGCTCCCAGAATTCCTGCTGGCTGAGGAATTCTGGGAGTTTTAACAGAATACCGTTGGAAGGGACCTTGGAGATCTTCTAGTCCAATCCCCTGCTCTCGCAGCAGACGCAATACCATTTCAGACAAATGGATATCCAATCTCTTCTTGAAAACCTCCAGTGATGAAGCACCCAAAACTTCTGGAGCAAGTTGTTCCACGTGTTAATTTTCCTCACTGTTAGGAAGTTTCTGCTTAATTCCAGGTTGTTATCCCCTTGATTAGTTTCCATCCGTTGCTTCTTGTCCTGCCTTCAGGTGCTTTGGAGAATAGCTTGATCCCCTCTTCTTCTTTGTAGCAACCCCTAAAATATTGGAAGACTGATATCATGCCATCCCTAGTCCTTCCTTTCATTAAACTAGACATATACTCAGTTCCTACAACCATTCTTCATATGTTTTATTCTCCAATCCCTTAATCATTTTAAAGTTTGCCAAGCTTGGAGACACCTGGTTTTTACAACCTTTTCACCCTATCCAGGTCCCTGGCTCAGGGTATTTCTTTTTCAGCTCCATTCACTTTGTTTTTCACAAAGTGAATGGAGCTGAAGAAAAAAATGGGTGAGCCTGGTTAAAAAAGGTGGGACTTCCAAACCTTTTTGGATACTTCTCTTAACTCCTTGTTCTCTGCCTCTGTCTGCATTCAAAAAACATGCTTAACCAAGTATGTGCTAACAACTTGTTTTCACCATATTGGATACTAGCTTGATACCTGTGCTTCGCTACGAAACTATGTGATCCGGCTTTGTTTTTGGGGAGGAAAATAAGGGGGGGGGATTTCTGTCTCTGTCTACCAGCATCCATCGGTAGTCCTCTGGCTAGCATTCTGTCAGTGTGAGAGAGCGTTGAAGGCTGTTTGGAAACTGAATCGAGAGTTGAGGGCTGTTTGGAAACTGAAACAAACAGCTGTGTGAGTTTGGGCATGGCTTAGCTCAGCTATTCTGTACTGAAGCTGCTTGGTGCTGTGAAACTGACACTGAAACTGAAACTCCTCTCCTCTGCTTGTGTTTTGCATTTGGAACATATTGGGGCAGGGGAGTAGAACTCAGCATCAGAGCATGTTAATAATAATAATAATATAGGAAATACTAATAGCTCTGATGGTCATTTCAAAAAATCCTTTCTTAGTGAGCCCCTAGAAGCCAAGAGGAANTCAGAGCATGTTAATAATAATAATAATATAGGAAATACTAATAGCTCTGATGGTCATTTCAAAAAATCCTTTCTTAGTGAGCCCCTAGAAGCCAAGAGGAACATATATGCCAAATTTCAACTTTGTAGGCTTTACAGTTCTGGAGATTTTGTGATGATGTGTGAGTAGTATTTTACTTTTATATATATAGAAGATAGCATACAGATGAATCCATGGGAAAAAGTGTGGTCAAAGGGCTTGAAATTTCTATTACGTTAGGATCTTAAAGAGAATTTTTAAAAATAAAATCTATATTATTTTATTTGTTTATCCAATTTCTATAGCCACCCAATTCAATCAAGCTGTTCTGGATGGCTTACAATTCTACTGACATCAGAGATATTATCTAGAATGTATAAAGGCACTTCAAATATATATTGAGAATGTGAACAACATGGTGGGACATTTTATCATGTTTGATGGGCTCATAAAAAAAACTTTAAAAATGGATTCAAATACATACAGAGGATTTTAAAGATTAATACAGGTAGTCCTCATCTTACAACAGCTCGTTTAATGAGCATTTGAAGTTACAACAGTACTGAAAAAAGTGACTTATTCCTCACACTTACGACCATTGCAGCATCCCCATAGCTACATGATGAAAATTCAGATTCTGGGCAATTGACTCATATTTACAACAGTTGCAGTGTCCCAGGGTCACTTGATCCCCTTTTGTGAACTTCTGACAAGCAAAGTCAGTAGGGAAGCCATTTAACAACCATGTTAGTAACCACTCCAATGATTCATTTAGCAACCGAGGCAAGAAAGTTTGTGAAATGGGGCAAAAGACTCATTTAACAACTGTCTCGCTTAGCCACAGAAATCTTGCGCTCAGTTGTTGTTGTAAGTCAAGGATTACTTAAAATTTTTCCTTTTAGGACTGATAGGTATAGAGTTAGAAAAAAAAAGGCATAGAAAATTATTCCAGTATATATGTGTCAACGTTCCAGAAAACCTCCACTCCAACCAATAACTCCAAGACAGACACCTTCTTAAAAGTTCTTTTTATTTTGGATAGTAAACTGGCACAACTGGGGAATCCTGAATCTGAAAGTTCCAGGCTTCCTTACAATAAGTAAAAACTATAAATCTATCCCCTGCACCCATCATCACATTACATGCCCCAATCACCATCCGTCCCAACTTAAGACTTCCCCTCACTTATGCACAAAATAACATGACCTTGAATTAGAAAAAGAATGTTATTATGTCTAACTACATACACTGCAAGAAATTCCGCCCTCCCATTTTCCCAGCTCAAAATGTGTCAGCGTGGGAGCATCCGGTCTCAATATGGCTTCCAAAGCTGATAATATGATTAATGCAACAACAAGATTTATGCACAAAGATGGAAAGATTCTGCATTACCCCTATGCAGGAATGGGTGGTGAAATCGACAGAAACACCCCCTAAGATGAATAAAATAACTTTTTAAAACAAAGAATCATCAAAATCCTCAGAAACAACAACAACCAACACATCCTTTTGCCTTCCCAGATTCTCCCAAACACCCTTGGGAAACTGCCTTTATTAAATTCTCATTTCTCATTCTTGGCAACTTTACAATGTCTGGACTTCAACTCCCAGCATTCCTCAGGTGGCATAGACTTCTGGGAGTTGAAGTCCAAGCACCTCAAATGGCTGAGAAACCCAGGGAATAGAATTACAACAAAAATAAAAAAAAACCTCTGGATATTTGGGGTGAGGGAGCCACAGCAAGGGTCTGTACAATCTCCCATTGCGATCAGCCGTGCTATCAGTTTGGACTGGTTCAACTGAACTGGTAGTAAAAAAAAAAAAAGCCTCCCACGATCAGCTGAGAGGAGAAGAAAGAGAAAAGCTGAGAGGAGAAGAAAGAGAAAAGCTGAGAGGAGAAAGAAGAGAAAACCTGAGAGGAGAAAGAAGAGAAAAGCTGAGAGGAGAAAGAAGAGAAAAGCTGAGAGTAGAAAGAAGAAAAAAGCTGAGAGGAGAAAGAGGAGAAAAGCTGAGAGGAGAAAGAAGAGAAAAGCTGAGAGGAGAAAGAAGGGAAAAGCTGAGAGGAAAAATAAGAGAAAAGCGCAGGATCGGCTCTCCCGCCTGCCTCTGTGCTTTTCTCCTCTTTACCTCTCAGCTGATTGGCACTGCAGGACTCAGCTGGTGTGGGGACTCACTGCTGGTCGCAATCCACTGAATCTGGCAGCTGTGACAAGCGTTCTGAACAGCAGTGTTGGTGCCCAGGAGCAGGGCAAGCCCTCAGCTTTTGATATAACGCGTGTTATTCTCATTGTAGTCGTAAGGGTCACCCTCAAAGGGCAAGAGGGGAGGGTGATTGTAGATTCCCACCAAGAAGATCCATAAGGTCCCAAGGCTCAGAATGGGAGTCACCAAGAAGAGGCAGAGGCGGTCCACGGTCCGAGCCACGCGATTCCAGTTATCCTTTTCCTGAAATGGTAAAATAATAAGAATTTGAAAAGGGCCTTTCCTACACTCCGCAAGGAACTCAAAAGCTATGTTCACAGCAGGAAAGTAAGACTCGTGGACTTCAACTCCCAGAATTCTTTAGCCAGCCATGCTGGCTGAGGAATTCTGGGAGTTGAAATCTGCAGGTCTTAAAGTGGCTAACATTGGAGTCTGGTGGGTGTTACTTAGACAGCAGACTAAGCTTGAACCTGGCTTAATTCAGCAACCAGGTTAAGTGAGTTTTGTGACAGCACCGTACACCTCTCCATGGCTTTCCCCATTTCTGGCCAACTGCTGACCACGTTCTGCTAAAGAAAATGAAAATATTACAGTTATAGTAGTATGGCTCATGAGAAAAGTCCATTGGATTAATCGCTTTGGCTACACATTTATTTCAAACTTTACAGTATTAATTTTACGCTTTTAGAGATACTCCTTGACTTACAACAGTTCATTAAGGGGCCAAAGTTACAACGGCACTGAAAAAAGCGACTTATGACCATTTTTCATACTTACGACCATTTCAGCATCCCTATAGTCACGTGATCAAAATTTGGGTGCTTGGCAACTGATTTGTGTGCTTGGCAACTATTTATTTATGTTTATATAAATACTCATATTTATATATCGACTCATATTTAGTCCCAGTGATTCCCTTTCTGACAACCCACGTCCATGGGGAAGCCATATTCACTTAACAGTCCTGTCCCTAATTCAACAACAGCAGTGATTCACTTAATGACAGTGGCAAGAAAGGTCGTAAAATGGGGCAAAATTAACTCAACAACTGTTTCACTTCTCAATGGAAATGTTGGGCTCAATGTGGTCGCAAGTTGAGGACTACCTGCAGTGCAAGCTCCTGGTTGGGAAAATCTGTTCTCAAGCACAGTCAGAAAGATAGTGGTCTGACTGAGGCTTCCTCAAAATCAATAAGCCGACTCTTTGTCCCAGCAAAATCCTTTTTATTAAAGGAAGGTAAATTTCTTGCATTCACCTTCAGCCAAAGGCCTGGCAAACAGTCTTTCAAGGGTATAATTAGGAGCACAGACCTTATCTAGCTTGGAGAGCTGCCAAGTAAATGTTTCCAAATGCGGTGCTAACAAGGAAGGACTCGGCATAGAGTCTCCAAGATGCACAGACAGATCTTCATACTGCTGCAATGAATGAATTGTTTCCTGCAAAAGCCTCCTCCCCTTTTGCTCCTCTTTTTATCCATATGGGAAGAGCCATTCACCATCCACCTGTGGCCTTACTCCCACAGCGACCCTTTCGTTTGTAATTGTTCTTTTCTTTTGGCAGCTCTGTGCATGCGCAGGCTGCGAACCGGCTCCAGCTGCTCCCCCACCTCACTCCTGTCCAACTCCAAAGACAGCTGACGACTGCCAGACTGCCCTGGCCCCATCTCTGCCTCAGACGCAAAGCCCTTGTCCGAGCCTTCCTCAGCCTTCAGGACTGGCTCATGTTCCTCCCCAACCTCCTCACTGTCCGACTCTGCTGACAGCTCCACTAGCTGCCAGCAGGCCACAACAGATAATCTGGAGAAGCAAAGATAAGTTGGTGAACTTCAAGGTGGTTTTTTTCACCCCTACCTCATTATAGCTGTTCTTCTCCTGCATGTGCTTCACGATGAAGTTGGCTCCAGCAACGGCTGGCTTGATTTCATTGTAAAGCTGGTCCTGCAAATCACCTGCCCTGTGGGGGCTTGGTCCTGGGGGAGAGAAAAGAAGGAAGCTCTGAGTCAGGGAACGAAAAGATATAGAAAGCTGCAATATGAGGGCTGGGGGTGGTGCAGTGGTCAGAATGCAGTACTGCATGCTAACTCTGCCCACTGTCAGCAGTTCGATCCTGACTGGTTCACTGTATACATGTCTTTCTTGGTTCTTATAGCTCAGGGTCAGTAACCCGCAGCTCTGGAGTCGTATGTGCTCTTTCATCTCTCTGCTGCGGCTCCCTATTGCCAGTTGGCTTCACAATTGATAGGGCTTCAATTAGTACAGATGGTGTGGGGGGGGAGGAAATTGCCACACTGGAAGAGGACTCTATGGTAGGGGAAACGGACTTCCAGTCAGCAGAGGAAAAAGGACGCTGGAGGAGACTCTATGGTGGGGGAAACGGACTTCCAGCCTGGTCCAGAAATTGAACAGGGGGGCTTTTGGTTAGAACCTTTGTGGCTCTTTTAGAATTTAAGGTTGCCAACCACTGTTATAACCTGACAGGTACCCAGCCATTGTCTTCCTGCATGTCATGAACCAGGGTGTTTAAATGAGATTGGATTAGGGAACTTTTCAGTGGTGTCCATGCTGCCATGAGACACAATGGCTTAACGATAACCACTGGCCTATCTTCTCTGCCACTCCCACTCCCCTTTGGGGACTTACGTGCAGGGGTAATCCGACTCGTTAAGCCATGCCTCTCCGATTGCTTCTCAAACATGAGCTCGCTGCGGGATTTAATGGTGAAATATTCCTCCGCCTTGACGATGTAACCGACCGAGCTAGAACGCCGGATCAAGAAGCCATCCTGGGGCGTGGGGTTGCTCTCCTCTGGCTTGGACATGTGCAGCAGGCGAGGAAGGGTGTCAAGGAACAACTGCAGATAAGAGAAGGAAAAGGGGAAAGTGATTTTTCAATGTCCTACTCTGGGCGGCAGCTTAAAGATCTCCTGATGGTGTCCCATCCAAACCTCAAAATAAACCTAAGTGGATTAGATGCAGCCACCCAGATGCATGTGCCAGAATGGGCCCTTTCAGAACTACACAACATAGAAAGAATGGAAGTGTTTGTCCCAAAGGTGCTTATTTTTTTTTCAAGAGGAAACTGGAGTTTCCTGTTATGCTTTGAAGACATTTCGCTTCTCATCCGAAAAACTTCTTTGGCTCTGACTGGATGGAGGGGAACGGAAGGATTTATACTCCTTGCAGACAGCTGGTTATTTGCATCCTTTTAAAGAGTTGTTGAGGCCACTTGGAGCCCCAATGGTGCTTTTTTCAAGAGGCAACTAGACTTTCTGTTTTTTCTTTAAAAACATTTCACTTTTCATCCAAGAAGCTGCTTCAGCTCTGGCTTGTATGGTGGGGAATGGAAGGATTTATACTCCTTGCAGACAAATGGCCATTTGCATCCTTTTAGAGGGTCGTTAAGGCCACTTGGAGGTAGTGCAAAGCCCAAGGACACAGATAAAGCTCCAAATGGCAAAGTCCAACTTTTTGGACTGCTGGTTTGAAAAAGGAGTCGAAGAGGCCATTGATAGCAAAACTGAACAGCCCTCTCTCTCAACAGAGGATGGGGGATATGACATCATCTCTCTCCAATCTACAACACAGTCCTTTCAGCAGTTACAAGAAGGCTCCACACCCATTTGCATCACTCAGGTGACCCTAAAGATACAGATAAACCTCCAAGTGGCCTCAACAACTTTCTAAAAGGATGCAAATGACCATCTGTCTGCAAGGAGTATCAATCCTTCCTTTCCCCACTATTCAGTCAGAGCTGAAGAAGCTTCTTGGATGAGAAGCAAAATGTCTTAAAAAAACAACAACAAAGAAAGTCCAGTTGCCTCTTGGGGAAAAAAGCACCTTTGGGACAACTGTGACCTGGATGACTGAGAATCTCTCCAGACAAAAATTGTTTGGGGTCTATGGAGATTCTCAGTCACCCAGGTCATGGTTTTGTCCCAAAGTTGCTTTTTCAAAAGGCAACTGGACTTTGTTTTTCCTTGAAGATATCTGGATTTTTTTTTTTCTGGAAGAGGTTTCACTTCTCATTCAAGAAGCATTCAGTCAGAACTGAGGAGGCTTCTTGAATGAGAACCAAAACCTCTTCCAAAAAAACAAACAAACCCCAAGAAAGTCCAGTTGCCTTTTGAAAAAGCAACTTTGGGACAAAACCATGACCTGGAGAACTGTGGGAAGTGGGACCTGTCAGTAGTTGTAATAGTATGTGAGAAAGACCTTTGGGGGCAGGGTTGAGAGACGCTGTTAAGGGAATGGTAGTGTCATGCCCCTGTTGGAATCTGACTCGGAGGAGGAAGCTGAGCAGCCGACAGGGAGTGGGAGTGTGACTCCATTGGCTGTGGAAGAAACTGGGGAAGGGCAAAGTCCAGCTGGACAGAGCAGGGGAGAGGTAGAACAAGGGAGAGGGAATTCAGAGAAAGACCCAGGCCCACCCCCTCTTCATCCTAGGGCACTCAGAGAAGAACAGAGAAGGGAGCAATATGAGTTGCATGGCTTTCAGGGGAGGAAAAGGCCTTGATTCCCTTCATTAGCTGCAGCTGGGAGCACAGTGTATAACAAAGGCAAGCTACGTGCAGCAAGCTGTTGGGAGCAAAAGTGACTTTATCTTGTATCGTAGTGGCTTATCTGTGTTCCTGACGTCTTCCCAACTGTGTTGAGTTATTGCCATGCATTCAAGTCTGGAATTCTTGCTCCTGCCATACTGGACTATTTACTTCAGTTTGGCTTGTTTGGACTTTAAGTTACAGTTTGTATTGCTTATGTTTTGGACTGAATTCTCTGCAGCCAAAGGCTGTTCCTGGGAGAGTTTTTCTCCAGCCAAAAGGTAACCTGGACATTGAGGGAAAAGTTGGAGATGATGAAGGGATTCTTATTGCTTATCTGACTGTGTTGCCTTTGTGCTATGCCATGGTCATCACAGGTTAGATAAGAGACTCCTTAGCCAGTGCAAGAGGCTTACAAGGGACACTCCCTAGTTTCTTGGGATGTAAAGGAGATGGGAGAAAAATTCTGTTGATTGCAAAATTCTGTTAATGTAGCTTCACAATCAAGTGGGATTAGCTCATCTGGTTGTATTTCCTGTTTGAGTCCACTCTGATAAACCAGGTTTTCTAAAATGATGAGGTACCTAGAAAATGGGTTAATTCAGGCCCTGCTTCAAACAGATTGCCTGAATAGAGTTTCTGAACTTACTGGAGACAAAACATGTTTATTTCTTTTTATTTCGCGGGAATATTGACTTGGGAAAATTAATCCTCGATTAACAAGCACAGTTAACTCCAACATTTCTGTTTCTAAGCAGGACAGTTGTTAGGTGAGTTTTATCCCATTTTATGACCTTTCCTGCAAGGCATTAAGTGAATCGCTGGTCGCAAGCGTGAAAAATCCATCACAAATCACTTTCTTCAGTGCCATTAGAACTTTGAACTGCTATTCCACTGATTTATTTTTTTATTTCATTTAGAAAACTAGCCGATAGCCTAGCGTTGCCTGGGTATTTGTTTATCCTAATTCTGTATTAGACAGGAAAACCCTCGATTTCGGCGACAATTAAATTACTTACAAATGTTTTCCTTGTTCCCCATTGAAAATGTCCAGAACAAACGTAACTTCTAATGTTGGATTTTCCCTCTTACCAGAGAGAGCATCCTTGTGGAGTCCTGTGGAACCGTTACCATGGCAACTCCACAGTGCTGTACAGTAGAAGCCATTTGAAGGCACAACAGGCTGTATCTTAAGAACATATAACCCGAGGGGTGTTAGGGGTGTCTTACCCCACCAGTATTTGTTTCCAGAGAGTAAGTAATCTGTGTACCAAGTTTGGCTGAACACACACACACACACACAGAGCCATTTTTTTATATATAGAAAATTTCTATGGCCACCGACTTGCACATGGAGATGCAAGGCAGTGGTTCAAGGAATGGTTGCAATTTGAGGGTTATCTATATTTTAGATCGTTCCTTCCGGCTTACCTCTTTGGTCCATTCAGACAAAACATGGGTACTGGGGTTCCGAAAATGAATGTTGAGCTCCACGGTACACACCACCACGACTGCAGTCACAAGAAGCATGACGAAGAGCAGGTACCTATTAACCGCATACATAACCATTTACAAAATAGCAATAGCATTTAGATTTATGTACCGCTTCACAGTGCTTTACAGTCCTCTCTAAGCGGTTTGCAGAGTCAGTATATTGCCCACAATAATTTGGGTCCTCATTTTATCCACCTCGGAAGGATGGAAGGCTGAGTCAACCTTGAGCCAGTCAGGATCAAACTTCAGGCTGTGGGCAGAGTTAGCTTGCAATACTACATTCTAACCACTGTTCCATTACAGGAGGGAGAGAAGGAGGGAGGGGGGGNGGGGAGGGAGGGAGGGAGGGAAGGAAGGAAGGAAGGAAGGAAGGAAAGGAAGGAAAGGAAGGAAAGGAAGGAAGGAAGGGAAGGAAGGAAAGGAAGGAAGAGAAGGAAGAAGGGAGGGAAGGAGGGAAGGGAAGGAAGGAAGGGAAGGAAGGAAGGGAAGGAAGGAAAGAAAGGAAAGGAAGGAATGAAGGAAATGAAGGAAGGAAGGAAAGAAAGGAAAGGAAAGGAAGGAATGAAGGAAATGAAGGAAGGAAGGAAGGAAGGGCAATAGCACTTAGACTTATATACCTCTTCATGGTGCTTTTACAGCCCTCTCTAAGTGGTTTATAGAGTCAGTCTCTTGCCCCAACAATCTGGGTCCTCATTTTACTCACTTCAAAAGGATGGAAGGCTGAATCAACCTTATGCCTGGTGAGATTCGAACTGCCAAATTGGAGGCAGCTGGCAGTCAGCAGAAGTAGCATGGCTGACTGGGGAATTCTGGGAGTTGATGTGAATAGAACAGAACAGAATAAAATAACAGAGTTGGAAGGGGCCTTGGAGGTCTTCTAGTCCAACCCACTGCCCAAGCAGGAGACCTTATACCATTTCAGTCAAATGGCTGCCCAGACTCTTCTTAAAAGCTTCCAGTGTTGGAGCATTCACAACTTCTGGAGGCAAGTTGTTCCACTGATTAATTGTTCTAACTGTCAGGAAGTTTCTCCTTAATTCAAGGTTGCTTCTCTTCCCGTTTAATTACCCTCCATATGGAAATCTAGGTAAGAAATGATGGCCGTCGCAATCAAAAAACCTGTGAAGGCTCCCCGATTTAGGGATTTTTATTTAAGCTTGGGGAGACTTACTTGCCAATGAGGGGGATGGCGAAGGAGGTGGCTGGGAGGCGCTGGGAAATCAGCAGCAGAAAGACAGACTGAGCCAAGAGGATGGAGATTGCTAAAGTCATCTTCTCGCCACCTGGGAAGTAAGATGGGAATTGAACCTCAGAATATGGAAAAATGAAAAAAATACCTATGCAGGGGGAAGTTATTGAGAAAATTATGGACTGTGCTGAAATGAGTAAATTGACATTTGGAATTAGAGAACAAGAAGATAAAGCAATTTTATAAGATATGGGACTTATTTTATCAATGGTTAGACAAAAAGAAATGGTGATGAAATAGGCTAGGAAATTTTATAATATAAGATTAATAGAATTATATAGAATATAATATAAAAATATATAACCATTGGATGAATCTATAATATAAATTTATAATAAAATGTAGAATATCTCGTATAAAATGATGGAACAATAATTTAGTCAAATGAATGACTAACAACTGATAATGTATACATATGTTGGATTGACTATGTGAGAATCTATACAACCTGTGAGGACTATGAAAGGATAGCACAAAAGATTTGTCACCAACTGACACACTGTATGTATGTAAAATGAAAGATGGTTTTATGTTTTTATGTTTTGTTTGTGGATATTTGTTTAAAAATTTAAAAAAAAAGAAATTCTGCATCAATTTTTGACACCTCTTCACTTCCTAGATTTATTGCCTTTTGGAAACCCATCCACACGCGTCTCATTTGCAACCCCATCAGCTGTTCACTAGGTTCCCCTTAATCTCTCCCTATCAAAGTGAAATGCTACTCCGTGCATCATTACAAAAATCTCCAGAACCGTAAAGCCTACAAAGTTTAAATTTGGCACGTATGTTCCTCTTGGCTTCTCGGGGCTCACTTAGAAAGGATTTTTTGAAATGACCATCAGAGCATTAGTATTTTGCATATTACTATTATTATTAACATGCTCTGATGCTAAGGAGTTCTACTCCCCCTCCCCACCTGAGAAGAAATCTGTTCTCAAGGCAAAACACAAGCAGAGGAGAGGAGTTTCAGTTTCAGTTGAGCACCAAGCAGCTTTTGTACAGAACAGTTGAGCTAAGCCACACCCAGGCTCCTTGCTGTCTCCTTCTTGCTCACACAACAAATACTGTTTCAGTTTCCAAACAACCCTCAACTCTCTCACACATACTGACAGGACGCTAGCCAGATGAATACCGATGGATGCTTGTAGGCAGAGGCAGAATTTTTTTCCCCTTATTTTCCTCCCACAAAACTAAGTCTGACCACATAGTTTCATAGTGAAGCACAGGTATCAAGCTAGTAAATTTAATAAATGCAGGTAGTCCTCGACTTACGATCGTAATTAAGCCCAGTGTTCCTGTTGCTAAACGAGATCATTGTTCACTGAGTTTTGGCCCATTAGGATGACCATTACTGTTGCAGTGTATAAATGAATCACTGCCATTATTCAGTTAACAACATTGTTTTTCAGTGAATCTGGCTGTCCCATTGACTTTGCTTGACCTTTGAAGGGCACAAAAGGGGATCACGCATCACAAATATGAATCAGTGGCTGTCATAAGCTACTTGTCATCCCCTGGTCACTTCCTGTCTTGACTTGCAACACGCTCAACATGGGGCTGCCCTTGAAGAGCATCTAGAAGCTCCAGTTGATGCAAAAATGCAGCACCCCGCATGGTTTTGTGCAGACCCCACTGTGCACGTGTGTCACCTCACCTGCAGGAGCTGCATTGGCTGCTGACTGGCTTCCGGGTGCAATTCAAGGTGTGCCAGTTGTCCTCTTTAAAGCCCTTCATGGCTTGGGACCTAATGATCTAGGGACTGTCTCTTGCCAGTCACTTTTACCTGACCTATCAGAATGGGGGGAGGCAGGGAATGTTGAGGGTCCCATCCCTGAGGGAGATACACCTGGTGAGACCCACAAGAAGGGCCTTCTCCGTGGTGGCTCCATCTCTCTGGAACCTCATTCCCTCAGAGATTAAAATGGCCGCCACTCTAATACTCTTCCGGAAGGCGCTGAAGCAGGCCTGGGGAACCCAGAGCAGGATGAAGCCCATCAAATAACTCGTGTTATCTGCTGTCGCTTGGACAGGGAGTGGGAAGTGGTGAGTGATTTTTTGATATCGTACTATATTAATTTATTCGATTCTTTTTGTTAGTTTTTATTGTTTTAAATGTGGTTTTATATTCTGAAAGCCGCCTTGAGTCACTGTGGGCGAATAGGTGGCAATATNTAAAATAAAATAAAATAAAATAAAATAAAATAAAATAAAATAAAATAAAATAAAATAAAATAAAATAAAATAAAATAAAATAAAATAAAATAAAATAAAATAAAATAAAATAAAATAAAATAAAATAAAACAAAATAAAACAAAATAAAACAAAATAAAATAAAATATAGATCAGTTGCCAAGTATCCAAATTTTCATCACCTGACTATGGAGATGCTGCAGTGATGTGCTGCCGGTTTGCACCGGTTCTAGCAACCTGGTAGCACCAGTCAGCAGTTGGCCCCACCCCTTCCTGTCCTATATTGCCTTTGTTTGTAACTCAGCTGAATCGCGAGGCAGAGTGGATTGCCACGCATCAGCTGTTTCACTCACCAGCGCTTGACCGTAAGGTAAGTTTTCATGCTTAAAATTACCCATTTTTAGAATGCTCCGGGAGCAAAGCACGCACCCACAGAACTGGTAGTAAAAAAAGTTTGCATCCCACCACTGGAATGCTGCAACAGTCATAAAGATGAAAAATGGTCATACCTCACTTTTTTCAGTGCCACTGTAATTTCGAATGGTCCCCAAATGAAGTGTTGTAAGTAGAAGACTACCTGGACATAGATATGCCTAAACTGGACCTCAGAAAGAAGTCTAGGAGGCTGAAAAGGGCCACTCACTGTCAGCTGGCAAGTAGAAGACGAGGACAATCATGAAGGCGATGAGTATGCAGGGAGTGACTATGTTGATGATGTAAAAGAGAGGTTTGCGCTTAATGATGAGGTAGAAGGTGATGTCCTGGTGTTTGTTGCTGTCTCGAGGGACCAACCAGTTGATGTTTTTGCGAGCCGGGCGGTGGATAATCTCCCATTCACCATTTTCTGATTGGGCAGAGAGAGTGGAAAGAGAGGGAGGGAGAGGGAAGAGAGAGAGAGAGAGAAGAGGAGAGAGAAAAAGAGAGAACAGAGAGAGAGAGGAAAGACAGAGAACAGAGAGAGGGAGAGGAGAGAGAGAAAGAGGAGAGCGGAAAAAAAGAGAAGAGAAGAGAAAAGAAAGAGAAGCGACAGAGAACAGAAGAGAAAGAGAAAGAGGAGAGAAAAAAAGAGAGAGGAGAGACAGAGAAGAGGCAGAGAACAGAGAAGAGAAAGCGAGAGAGGAGAGCGAGAAAGAGGTGAGCGAAAAAAGAAAGAAGAGAAAGAGAAAAGAAAGAGAAGTGACAGAGAACAGAAGAGAAAGAGGAGAGAGAAAAAGAGAGAGGAGAGACAGAGAAGAGGCAGAGAAGAGAGAAGAGAGAAGAGAGAGAGGAGAGCGAGAAAGGAGAGTGAAAAAAAGAGAGAAGGGAAAGAGAAAAGAAAGAAGCGACAGAGAACAGAAGAGAAAGAGAAAGAGGAGAGAGAAAAAGAGAGGAGAGACAGAGAAGAGGCAGAGAACAGAGAAGAGAAAGAGAGAGAGGAGAGAGAGAAAGAAGAGAGAGAAAAAGAGAGAGGAAAGAAAGAGAAAAGAAAGAGAAGAGAGAGAAAAAGAGGAGAGAAAGAGGAGAGAAAAAGAAAGAGGAGGGAGAGGAGAGACAGAGAAGAGAGAGAGAGAAAAGAGAGAAAGAAGAGAGACTGTGTGAGCCATGAAGCAGCTTAAAGAGACTATCCCACTGGCCTTTCCCAACCATTCCCATAATCCCCAGGCAAATTTGAAGTCCAATAAACATGTATATTCAGAATAGAGCTAGAAGGGATCCTGGAGGTCTTCTAGATCAACCCGCTGCTTAAGTAGGAGACCCTATATACAATTTCAAACAAGTGGCTATCCAGTCTCTTAAAAACCTCCAGTGATGGAGCACCCACAACTATTGTTCTCACTGTCAGGAAGTTTCTCCTAGGTTGCTTCTCTTCTTGGTGAGTTTCAATCTGTTGCTTCTTGTCCTGCCTTCTGGGACTTTGGAGAATAATTTAATTCCCTCTTCTTTGCAGCAATCCCTCAAATATTGGAATGCTGCTATTATGTCACCTCTAGTCCTTTTTTCCTCTAGGCTGGCCAAACCCAAATCCTGCAACTGTTCTTCATCTGTTCTTCATATATTTTAATCTCCAGGCCCTTAATCAGGGGTGGGATTCAACTTTTTTAACAACCAGTTCTGTGGGCATGGCTCAGTTGGTGGATGTGGCTTGGTGGTCATGTGACTAGGTGGGCATGGCCAACTTGACATCACTCATGTCAAGGGGCCACTTCTCGCCTGGTCTCTCATGACATGTGGGTGCTGTGAAAATGTCATAAGTCACTTTTTTCAGTGCCATTGTAACTTTGAATGGTCACTAAATGAACTGTTGTAAGTTAAGGATACCTGTACAAAAATACAAAAGCTTCTTTGCTTGCAAAAAGCTGCCCTAAATACCAATCATTAGATTAAAAAGACCTGCAAGCCAGAATTACAAGTCAGACAGGGTGCTAGAGCACCTTGAGGAATTAAAATAGTTAAAATGCAGTGATAACTATCAGCAGCCAACTCTTGCTCATAAAGTGAAACCTTTAGCAGAGAGGTCATTGAAGCTCTCCAGAAAAGCACACCCAGAAAAGCAATCCTTAGCTCCATTTGCAACCACTTCAAAGATACAAGCTGGTCTCACTCACCTCACAAGATATCTAAGGAAAGATTTAAGGAAAGGTCACATGCCCCAAGAAAGGCAGTAAAAAAATCAGTGCCAAGCTTACATCCTGCCTCTTGGAAGTACACCCAAAAGGACAGTGCCAGATACCACTAAAGCAGTGAAGGAAGACTTCCTCCCCAGAAGAAAAAGAAACCATGAGGCAGGAAGAAATTCAAACACAATAGAAATAATTAAATCACAACAGTAGCTGTTTTGTTGAAGCTGAATAGGGAAAATTATCCATCAATAAACACAGGATTAAACATCACAAGCACAGAATTAACCTTTATCAAAACAGTTTTAGACCAAAACTCAGAAAGGGTATGTAACTCACATTTGAATGTCAATCTTTCTAGCTAGCCAAAGAGCCTTGCTGAATGTCACTGCATTTGGTCATCTTGGTTCCCTGTCACTAAAAGCTTTGCTTCATTATTCAATTATTTCTTCAAAGTGCTGATTGTCCAGGGAACTATTTCTTCCCAACAGCAGTGTAAAAATCTTAAAACAACCCTTCACCTTTAAGAAAGCCCCAGAAGCTCCCGAGACAGGAAGTCTAGGCGTACTAGCAAGAATGTAATAAGGGTGGAAAAAACACAAAAGGAAATTGCTTCTAACTACCGGTTTTCTGAACTGCTTAGAAAGTTAACAAGGGGTTCTATACAATGGGTCAGAACCGGTAGAATCCCACCCCTGCCCTTCTCTGCACTTTTTCCAAAGTCTCAACATCTTTTTTGTAATGTGGTGACCAAAACTGGATGCAAGTATTCCAGATGTGGCCTTACTAAAGGCTTTATAAAACAGTACTAGTGCTTCACACAATTTTGATTTTATTCCTCTGTTTATACAACCCAGGCTGCTGACACACACTGCTGGCTCATATTCAAGTGATCATCCACTAGGACAACAAGGGTCCTCTCACAGTTACTCTTTTTGAGCCAAATCTTGCCTAATCTGTACTTATTATACCTTTGTTTTTTCCTGCCTAAATGTGAAGCTTTGCTTTTTTTCCACATTAAAATTAAATTTGTTGGACAGAGCCCATAATGTTCCACGTTTGTCAAGATCTTTTTGGATCCTCAGTTTGTCTTCTCGGGTATTAGCTATTCCTGCCAGTTTAGTGTCATCTGCAAATTTGAGGAGTTCCCCTTCTATTCCCTCATCTAAGTCATTAATGAAGATATTGAAGGGTCCTGGGCCTAAGATGGAGCCTTGTGGTACCCCATTGCTTACTTCCCTCCATGTGGATGTAGTACTGTACCATTAAGAACTACTCTCTGAGTACGGTTTGTCAGCCACTTACAAATCCACCTGATGGAAATGCAGTGGATCAGCTATCAAGATGGGGTGGGCAGAACTACCTTCGGCTGCCCCAAATTCAGCAATGCAGTCATTGCCAGAGCAAAAACAAGAGATTCTTCAGTCCTTCCCTTTTAGAGGTGCTGGTGAGATTAGGGTCCTGTTATGTAGATCACCAACCAGTGGGCTGGGGACCACTGGTGGTCTGCAAGAAAATTTTGGTGGTCTGCAGAGAAATGTCACCCCCAAAGCAATTAATCCAGGTTGCGCAGGAACACAAGGCTTGTGTCACTTGCATTGAGAAAAACACGAGGGAGTGAGGGGAGGGGAAAAAGAGTGGAGGGGAGAACTTGCCCCATGCACCCCACATGCCTTGCCTGGCCACTGGGCTGCTTTTTTCTGCTTCTTTCTTCTTCTGCTTTTGGCTGCATGCAAGGAAAGCAGCAAAAAAAAAAAATTTCCCCCCAAACTCTGCCAGAAATGTGTCTTTGGGATCCTGCAAGGCATCCTGCCCCAAGAGGCTGTGCCGGCATGACAACTCTCACAAAGACTCATTTCTCGTGGAATTTTCCTCTCTTTCCCTCTCCCCTCCTCCCCCTGCCTCTCTCTTCCTTCCTTTCTTTCTCTTCTCCTCCCTCTCCCTCCTCTGCTCTCCTTTCTCTCTTCTCCCCATCTTATCTCTCTCCCCTCCTCTCTGCTGTATCTTCCTCACCCTTTCCATCTCTTTCCTTCTCCCCTCCTCTGCCTCCTTTCTCTCCCACTCCACTCCATCTTATCTTCCTCTCCTTCTTTGTCTCTTTCCCTCTCCCCACTGCCTCCCCTCCCCTCCTCTGCCTCTGCCTCTCTCCTCCTTTTTCTCTCCTCTCCTCTCCATCTCCTCTCCCTTTCCATCTCTTTCCCTCTCCCCTCCTCTCTCTCTTTCCCTCTCCTCTCTGCTCCATCTCATCTTCCTCTCCTCTTCTTCTATCTCTCCCTCCCCTCTGCCTCTCCCCTCCTTTCCTCTCCTCCCCATTTCCTCTCCCTCACCCTTTCTTCTCCTTTTTTTCTTTTTTGTTTTCTGTTTCTGTCTTTGCATTTTTTTCACATTATATTTCCTTACTTCCTCTTTCAAAAATATGAATGCCTTGAAAGAAAAGCCAGGATTGCTGGAACAAATAATAAAATATACATCACAACAAACCAAACATTGCTTGGACCCCAAAGCCTGGTTAATCTTACAACCCACCAACCCAATTTGTTGCTTGTGGGAAATTGGCTGCTGTTTGAACCCTGTTCCTGTGACTTGAAAACCTCGGGTTAGACTGGCTTGTACGATCCAGCCTATTGTGGCTGCATTTGCAAGCCAGAGTTAAGCCGACCATGGCTTGGGTGATGGGAAAACCACAGCAGCCGGCAAACATTTGTTACCTTTAAAACGTTGCTGCTCAATGATGATCCATTCCACAAGATACAGGCGATTGGTCTGGTTAACTGATGTGAGCTGCAGGTTGATCTCATTAGCATTGTACCTCAGGGAGCTGGTGAAGACAGAGAGAAGGTCTTGTAACATCTGGGCTGCCAAAGTAAGGTTGCTAACAGCACTTTCTGAAAATGCCCAAACCCATGGATTGTTAAGAAGCAGAATAGGACAGGATAGAAAATAGAAATAAGAATAGAATAGAAAATAGAAATAAGAAAAGAATAGAATAGAAAACAGAAATAAGAATAGAAAATAGAAATGAGAGTAGAATAGAAAATAGAAATAAGAATAGAATAGAATAGAAATAAGAATAGAATAGAATAGAAAAGAAATAAGAATAGAATAGAATAGAATAGAATAGAAATTAAAATGGAGCAGAGTGGAGTTGAATGGAATGGAATGGAGTGGAGTGGAGTCGTGTGCACTGGAGTTGAGCGGAGCTGGAAAGAAAAGAAAAGAAAAGAAAAGAAAAGAAAAGAAAAGAAAAGAAAAGAAAAGAAAAGAAAAGAAAAGAGAGAAAGAAGATAATACATACCAGCATGCAAAGAAACACTCAAAGGGCAGACTCAGTGGACCCCTGGATCTTTTTCTGCTGTCAATTTTCTTTGTTTTCTACATGTTTTTCAACCTGGGGCAACTTGAAGAGATATGGACTTCAACTCCCAGAATTCCCCAGCCAGCTTACCAGAATCTCAGGGTGCAGTTCTGCCAGTCAAAAGGGAAGTAATTGACATTGATAGGGCAGGCAGTGCGGAAGATGGAAGGAGGTAGCCAATAGACCCCTCCGTCAGAATTCACCAGTATATTGGAACTGTACGTAATCTCAAAGTTTCCGTCGTTGCTAAAAAAAGGAAAGAATGACACATAAGAGTGAGTGATGGTTCTTCCCAGCTGGATCTTGGCAGCTTCTTTTATTCTTTCTCATGCAGCTTTTTCAAACCAATCCTTTGTAGCATCTTGGGAATTGAGTCCTGTAATCCCAATCCCACTTTCTGGTCCCGTAATAGCATTTGGCCCAGATAAAGGTTACAGAAACTAAAGTTTTCGAGATAGATAGAAATGGAGATAGATAGATAGGTGATAGGTGAAAGATAGATATAAATAAATGGATATAAATAGATGATGATTATAGATAGATGATAGCTAGATAGCTAGAGAGAGAGAGGATGATGCCAGATTAGATAGATGATAGATAGATAAATAGATAGATAGATAAATAGATAGATAGATAGATAGATAGATAGATAGATAGATAGATAGAGATTATATAAATAGAGATCAATAGATAGATGATAGAGATAGATATGGATATAAATAGATGAAGATGATAGATTACTGTAGATAGATGGATAGATGATGTAGATAGATATAAATAAATGATATAAATAGAGATCGATACATAGATACATAGGTAGAGAAGGATATAAGAAGATATAGATAGATAGATAGATAGAGATAGATGGATATAGACAGATAATAATAGATGATAGATAGATAGATAGATAGATAGATAGATAGATAGAGTGATGATAGATGATAGAAAGAAAGAGAGATTTAGATGATAGAGAGATAGAACATAGAAAGAGAGAATACTGAATTGAGATAAGAGAGAGAGAAGGAGGGAGGAAGGGAGGGAGAGAGAGAGAGCACTATTAAATGCCAAACTCATTAGAAGTTATCAATTCTGAATCTAACAAGAAGCTTACTTATTCTCCAGAACAATGTCCGGCAACCACAGCATCTCCGGCCGGAGACGGAGCACGGTGATCCCTCCGTACTCCTCCTTGTTCCATTGTAGCCGATAATCCGTCCAGCTCTGCTAACCAAAGTGCTGGGGTTAGGGGTGAGGGGTTAGGGTTCACCCATTCACTCATGTCCCTCAGCCATCCGAAGGGCCAGCTTGGTTATTTTAAACCATCTGGGAGAAATGGGGCAACTCACCTGCTCAAGCCAGACATTGGTGGTGAGTGTTTCATCTTCTTCTTTCTGTAACAACAAGCAAGGAAAGATGGTTACATCCAGCCCTACAAAAAGAAGAGAAGCCTCTGAAGTTGACAATGGCCAAAATGACCCTCCCCCCCCAACGGGTGAGGTGGAAGTCAAGCAGCTGACAGGGAGTAGGAATGTGGCTCTGGTGGCTGTGGAGGAAACTGGGAAAGGGCACAGTCCAGCTGGACATTCAGAGGAAGACCCAGGGCCACTCCCTCTTCATCCTAGGACATGCAGGGAGGAACGGAGAAGGGAGCAACATGGCTTATGACAGAGAAAAAGGCCCTGATCCCTTAGTTGCAGCTGACAGAACAGGATATAAGTGGGGCGTTTGCACACAGCTCCTTGCTGGAAGCAAAGCATGCATTATCTTGGTTGAGGCTTATCTGGATTTTGATATCCTCCCAACTGTGGGTGCTGAGTTATCTTGTGGAAGTCTGCAATTTATCATCCTGGCCTGCCATGTTAATTACTTTGGTGTGGTTTGTGTTAGTTTTTTTATTTCTAATTATCTTTACTTTGGGTTCGGACTGCATTTCTTCCCTTCATACATTGTTTTTGAAAGAGTTTGATCTGGACATTGGGGGCCAGGTTGGAGGCATTAAAGGGAATTTATTCTACTTTTGTGACTTTGTTATTTTTGTGTGACACCCTGGGCAGGGGTGGGATTCAAATTTTTTAATAACCAGTTCTGTGGGTGTGGCTTAGTCAGTTGGCGTGGCTTGGTGGTCATGTTATTGGCTGGGCGTGGCCAACTCAATGTCACTCACATCGGGGCACACATCTCCTTGCCTGGCCTTTCGTGACTGTGGGGATGCTGCAACAGTTGTAAGTGTGAAAAATGGTCATAAGTCACTTTTTTCAGTGCCATTGTAACTTTGAATGGTCCCTCCACAGAAACAAAGTACCAGCAAAGAAGGGGAAAAAAACTCCAGAGAGGTTCCTGAGATAGAAAGTCTAGTCCTGCCAAGAATGTCATAAGGGTTAATGGAGAGGCAGTTTCTGTAAGCAACACCAGAACGTTTCCTTCCTTACAGGATTAGGCCAGTAATTTCTTCTAACAACCAGTTCTCAGAACTGCTTAGAATCTTAACAACCAGTTTTAGCGAATAAGTGCGAACTGGCAGAATCCCACCTCTGACCCTGGGTCATCACACCCCTGATATTGCATTAATATTGCACTAGACAGCAGAATTCAATAGAGCTACTGCCCTGGGATAGAAGCTATTTTTCAGCCTATTTGTCCTTGCTTTTATTATTGTCCTTTACCATCTGCTGACTGAGACAGTTGTTAAGTGAGTTTTTGATCCATTTTATGACCTTTTACTGCCCCGGTTGTTAAATGAATCCCTGCAGCTGCTCTTTGATTAACACAGTTGTTAAGTGAATCTGGTCCATGGGTGGGTTGCTACTCGTTCGGATGAACTGGGTGTTAATTTTACATCTGGTTCGCCGAACCGGTAGTTGCAATGACTGGTTGGCCCCACCCACCCCACCCCGCTCCTTCCAGGCGTCTCCACACAGCCTGTTTTGTAGGCACTGCGCGGAAGCTCAGGGAGGGTGAAAAACGGGCTTTCCAGAAGCTGGAAACGGGCTCCAGAGCCCTCCTGGAGGCTCGAAGAAAGCCTCTGGAGCCCAGGAAGGACAAAAACAACCCCCCCATCGTGCATGAAGCCGATGAGGCCACGCCCACCCACAACCAGGAACAGAACCAGGTTAAATAGCCAGGTTGAAACACATTAGGCAGGTGCTATCCTCACATCAGGTAACCACAGTTAGAATAGAATACTTTTATTGGCCCAGTGTGATTGGACACACAAGGAATTTGTCTTGGTGTAAATATTCTCAATATTCATGAAAAAAAAGATACATTCATCAGGAGTCGAGAATCAAAAGGTACAACACTTAATGATAGTTACTGGGTGCAATAAGCAATCAAATCATACTAGGAAACAGTCAATATAAATTGTAAGGATATAAGTGACAAAGTTAGACGCAAGTGGGAGGATGGGTGATAAGGAGGGATGAGAAAGTGATGAGAAGTTTTAACAGTAATATATATATATATAAAAACAAAAAAAAACAAAAAAAAAAAACAAATATATATATATATATATATACATATATATATATTTGTTTTTTTTTTTTTTTGTTTTTTTTTTTTAATACATATATGGATCTTTGGTTATTCGGGTTTTCTCCCGCGTAGAATTGGAAGTATCTAGGCAACGTTTCGATGAAGTCTCATTCATCATCTTCAGGCTTGTTTCTTCAGCTCTGTGCTTCTCAGAGAAGCTCTGTGCTTCTCTCTGAGAAGCACAGAGCTGAAGAAACAAGCCTGAAGATGATGAATGAGACTTCATCGAACGTTGCCTAGATACTTCCAATTCTACGCGGGAGAAAACCCGAATAACCAAAGATCCACATACAAATACTCGCGAAAACCTCAGAAAACAAATATACATATATATATATATATATATATATAGTTTTTTTGTTTTTTTAAGCCATTGGCTGTCCATACTTCAGTCAGGGTGCATAGTTCAGTCTTTTATGCACCCTGACTGAAGTATTGACAGCCAATGGCTTCCACAAAAAACAAAATCACCAGCTTGATCCACAAAAACACACCAAGACATAACAGAGACCTAGAAGATCAACAGATAGAAGAAACCAGAAACACCAATCAATCAAACTCCAAGTCCAGTGAACACAGACCAAGACTCCAGCCAATCAGAATAGGCCAGCCTCGAATTTGAAACCAGGGGCTGTGAGACCACATCCATACAGAAGCCTGATGATGGCAGATGAGATTCTGCTGAAAGTTGCTACAACTTTAACAGCACTACAATGACGTGGGATAATACCCGAGGGAAGCTGAACAGCACACATTAAGTACCCGCGAAAGCTTAAAAAAACATATATATATATATGTTAGCCAATCAGAATGGACCAGCCTCAAATTTGAAACCAGGAACTAACTCAATACAGAAGCCTGATGATGGCAGAATGAGATTCTGCTGAAACGTTGCTACAACTTTAACAGAACTACAATGACGTGGGATAATACCCGAAGGAAGCTAAACAGCACATATGTTATTAATATATATATAAATTTATTATAAATATAAATATATATATATATATATTTGTTTTTTTTAAGCTTTATATATATAAAATAGAGACCTAGAAGATCAACAGACCTATGGAACAGCTTTCCTGCCCTACATAAGAGGTACTACAAACAAAAATCAATAAGATACTACACAGGCATCACATCAAAACTGCCTTCAAAACAGACAAAAAAATAGCAGCCATCCTTAAAAACCCCAAAGACAAAATTGACCTGGAAAACCAAGGCATATACGAAGTTCCCTATGCATCATGCCCGGCCACATACATTGGACAGACCAATAGAAGAATAAGTACCCGCCTAGATGAACACAAAAATGCAGTAAAAAAGCTGGAACACACCTCCTCACTAGTCCAACACATGAAAACCACAGGTCACAACATCAACTTCAATGGCACCAAAACCCTGGCCACTATAGAAAAACCCCAGCCACAGAATCATCAGAGAAGCCATAGAGATTGAAAAAGACCTGAAAGCATGAATAGAAGAGATGATTCCACCAGACTGTCAATCATTGGAAGCCTGCACTCTCAAATAGAAAGATCTCCACACCACAAAACAGAACAAACACCTGAGCACAAACAGACTCCCTCTGATGCCTCCAACTCAAACACCCCCCACCAGGCACCCAGGTGAAACCCAGCTTGCTAATGAAGAGCAGCCGTCCTTTCACACGAAGCCAAGTGCACTGAAAGCCTCCAACACAGGAACAGAGTGTTGCCAGCCAATCAAAGCCACAAAACAGACAGAAGATATTAGAAACAGAAGATATTAGAAACATCAAGCAGAACATAGCAAATTCCAAGATCAATAAACACAGACCAAGACTCCCAACCAATCAGGATGACTGTTTCTAATATCTTCTGTCTGTTTTGTGGCTTTGATTGGCTGGCAACACTGTGTTCCTGTGTTGGAGGCTTTAGTGCAGCTTGGCTCCGTGTGAAAGGACGCTGCTCTTCATTAGCAAGCTGCTATTCATTAGCAAGCTGGGTTTCACCTGGGTGCCTGGTGGGGGGGTGTTTGAGTTGGAGGCATCAAAGGGAGTCTGTCTGTGCTCAGGTGTTTGTCTGTTTTGTGGCGTGGAGATCTTTCTATTTGAGAGTGCAGGTTTCCAAATGATTGACAGTCTGCCTGGAATCATCTCTTCTATTCATGCTGTCAGGTCTTTTTTCAATCTCTATGGCTTCTCTGATGATTCTGTGCCTGGGGTTTTATCAGAGATAAATTACATCAGTGAACCAGATGTAAATTTAACATCCAGTCCACCCAAACCAGTCCAAACTGGCTGCATCCCACCCATACCTCCAAGGTCTCTTCCAACCCATCTGTTAATCTGTTAGTTAAAGGGATAATTCATTAGTAATAACATATCATGAAGGAAAATTAGTGTTGCCGTGCACTAGAGGAGGCGCTCTTATCTCACAATCAGGAGGCTGTGAGTTCAATCCTAGCTAGACGCAGAAATTTCTCTCTCTGGGCAGGATGAGAATATATATTCTGAAACAAAACTCCTCATTGGCAACAGGAAGGGCATCCAGCCAGTAAACACTCAGCTCCATTCAGTTTCCCAGACTCCACCCCACAAGGGATTATGGGGTCATTAAAAGAGGATGATGATATCAGGAAGAAAAATCTTCATTTCAAATGACTGGCAGAAACCTGAAATGAAAAAGGACCTCCAAGCAACCTATGGATGTAACAAACAGTGTGTTTTGTGTGTGTGATGTGTGACTTGTGTGATGTTGACCAACTTCGGAATATGTTTGATCTTTTTGACCCCCCTCTTGATGGACAGCGCTGGTTGATAACTGACAAGAGAGGCTTGAGGAAGATCTTACCAGGGAGAGCAGGTTGGAAAGTGTCAGACTCAGTTCGATTTTCACGGTGTCATTCTTGGATACCACCGGGCGCAGCTTCCTGTCATACTGTCTCTCCGTGAAAAGAAGGTTGATCAGCTGTTCTTCCATGTTTACACCCAGGACACCTGCAAGGATGTGAAGAGAAGTTGGTGGAAGGGGCTGGGTTGGCGCACGGGAGAGATGCTGCGCAAACACCTAAGCCAGGCCTTCTGCAAAATGATAGACCAATCTTTCTCAGCAACTTTAAGCTGGGTGGACTTCAACTCCCAGATTACCCCAGGTGGGGAATTCTGGGAGTTGAAGTCCACACAGCTCAAAGATTGGAAGCCATTTGCTTTCTATATTTTCTATTAGGAGGGTTGGAAGAGAGAAGTTCTTAACGGTAATCCTTCTCTCCATATCAGTGTTTCTCAACCTTGGCAAGTTGAAGATGCATGGACTTCAATTCCCAGAATTCCCCAGCAAGCATGGCTGGCTGGGGAATTCTAGGAATTGAAATCCATGCTTGCTGGTTGGGGAATTCTGGGAGTTAAAGTCCATGAATGCTGGCTGGGGGATCCTGAGAGTTGAAGTCCATGCATGCTGGCTGGGGGATTTGAAGTCCATGCTTGCTGGTTGGGGAATTCTGGGAGTTAAAGTCCATGAATGTTAGCTGGGGGATTCTGGGAGTGGAAGTCCACACATGTTGGGTAGGGAATTCTGGGAGTGGAAGTCCATGCATGCTGACTGAGGAATTCTGGGAGTTGAAATCTACACATCTTAAACTTGCCAAGGTTGAGAAATGGTGCATTTGCTGGATGGATGAGGATTTGTAGTTGATCTTAAAGCCCCGTGAACTTGGCCTAATTTCATGAAGGAGAGAGGGGTTAGGCTGGGTTAAGATATAAATGACTATAAGATGGACATTAAAACTGGGGGGAAAAATAACCCAAGAAGAAACAGCAAATCATTTCCATTCTGTTGCTATAAAAATAACCTAGACATTTGCAAAAATTCACTTTTTTAAAGGAAAAGATGAGAGTTTGGGTTTAAATGAAGGTCAGGGCAAATCCTGGAGGATTTGTGGTTGATAGCTCAGTTTTTATCCACTGTGGTATAGATTTGCCCTGACACTGATATTTTACACATCCTCAGAGAACACAGGGCGAGAAGCAATGGATGAAAACTAACAAAGGAGAGAAGCAACCTAGAATTAAGGAGAAATTTCCTGACAGGGAGGACAATTAACCAGTGGAACTGCTTCCCTCCAGAAGTTGTGGTTGCTCCAACACTGGAGATTTTTTTTCAAAAAAAGAGACTGGACAACCACTTGTCTGAAATGGTATACGATCGCCTGCTTGAGCAGGGGGCTGGACTAGAAGACCTCCAAGGTCCCTTCCAGCTCAGTTATTCTAGTCTAGTCTCGTCTCGTCTCGTCTCGTCTAGTCTAGTCTATTCATTGTTCTAGTCTATTCTATTCTGTTCTATCTATTCCTTTCTGTTCTATTCCTTTCTGTTCTATTGTATTGTATTGTATTGTATTGTATTGTATTGTATTGTATTGTATTGTATTGTATTCCATTCCATTCCATTCCATTCNGTATTGTATTGTATTGTATTGTATTGTATTGTATTGTATTCCATTCCATTCCATTCCATTCCATTCCATTCCATTCTTCATCCAATATCTATTCTGTTCTATTCTATTCATTATTCTATTCTATTCTATTCTGTTCTATCTATTCCTTTCTGCTCTGTTCTATTCCTTTCTATTCTATTCTATTCTATTCCTATTCCTATTCCTATTCCTGTCCTATCCTATCCTATCCTATCCTACTCTACCCTACTCTATTCTACTCTACTCTACTCTATTTCTATTTCTGTTCCATATATGAGTCAGTTGCCAAGCATCCCAATTAATTATAAACCATTTAATCAATTATAAAAGTGTAAACAACTAAGATAATGAAGATCCTGGAGACAAAAACGGTTGCAGGAATCGGGTATTGCTATTCTAGAGAAAAGACGGACTAAGAAGGACAGGATAACAGTGTTCTGGTATTTGAGGGGCTGCAACAAAGAAGAGGGGGTCAACTTATTCTCCAAAGCCCCTGAAGGCAGGACAAGAAACAATGGATGGAAACTCATCAAGGAGAGAAGCAACCTGGAATGAAGGAGACATTTCCTGACAGGAAGAACAATGAACCAGCGGAGCAGCTTGTCTTCAGAAGTTGTGAATGTTCCATCACTGGGGCTTTTAAGAAGAGACTGCAAAGCCATTTGTCTGAAATAGGGTTTCCTGATTAAGAAGGGGGTTGGACTGGATGTCCTCCAAAGTACCTTTCAACTCTGTTATTCTGTTTTTCTGTATTCGGTAAGATCTGAAGGGAATTTTTTCTCCCCCCTGAGGGAAATCTGTGTCAAGCTCCCTCCTCACTTGCTTGTAATGTGATCCGTTTTAACCGGACGCTTCCCATTTGCCAACAATGTGCCCTTCCATGCCTCCACAGCTATTCCTAGTTTCAGGAAATGAAACTTTGGTTTGCTTGCAAAGAAACTGCTTTCGGTGTTGTTGGGAGAAATGTCCATCTGGGTGCAGTTCCTAGTGGGGAGAAAGATACCTGGAAACATGGAGGCTGATTGGAAAGATGGTTTATTGCTGAAACAGAACCACCAAGCACGTGTTATTCTGGATAGCTGACCGCATGGAGTGGAGAGTGAGGTTTATTTATACCCTCTCTTGGGCCTTACCCTTGAGCTTCCTGTTCCTGTGGCAAGAGCAGGTGTTCTATTGGTTGCTGTAGTCAAACTCCCATGTGGAATCATGTTGATCTGAATCAACTTTGGGCTGATGTAATATCCCCAGGGGCCATGTGGAGAGCTCTACGGTTAGATGGGTAGAAGGCTAGTCCTATTATGTCCTGAGAGTGAAGGTAGACTGGCACCAAAATAACTTCCTGGGAGCAGGGAACTGAGGCCGAGTTTCCGTTTCCTTTAAGATTTTTCTTTCGCTTTTAGTGGAAATATTCCACCTTTTTAATATTTCCAAGGATATTTCATTCTTCTAAGAGAGGGGTGGATGCTAATTTTCTATAGTGTGCTCTTATCTTCTGGTTGTGTCTAAAACAGGGGTCCCAACCTTTGGACCATGGTCCAGTACCAGGCTGTGGCCTATTCGGAATTGGGCAGCACGAATGGTTGGCCAGGGTTAGATAAAGATAATCAGAGTTGGAAGGGACCTTGTAGGTCATCTAGTCCAACCCCCCGCCCAAGCGGGAGACCCTACACTATTTCTGACAAATGGCAGTCCAATCTCTTCTTGAAAGTCTCAACTGATTCCCCAGTTCCCCACCACCACAAGCAGGGTGGGCTGCTGAGAGACTCCCAGGAGTCTTCTCCAGCTCCAGAGTTCAATGGCCTCCATTCTTTGGCACTCAGCCTTCCTTGTGGTCCAGCTTTCACAGCCATACATTGCAACTGGGAAAGCCATAGCCTTGACTTCAAAAAACAAAACAAAACAAAAAAATCTAGTGAAGGTTAACACTAGGGAAGCTGAATATATAACACAGTGCAACCGGTAGATCTTTTGGTGATTTTTTGGTGTAAGATCGTTGGTTTTTACAGGTGTTCTTTGATGGATAAATTTTCCTAAACTGGGAGGAAAACTATTACGAACATTCTGGCTGAAATCTCAGCTTCCTTTCTTTACAGACCAAGAAATGTTGCTATTATAATAGGAAGACTTCGCTGTTGAATATTTTGGAGATTCTGAAATTCTAGTTTCATTTAAATCAATCAAACAATCAGAAAAGAGCTGGAAGTTGTCTTAGAGATTTTTCTAGTCCATGTCCAACCCCCTGCTTAAGCAAGAGAGCCTACATCATTTCAGACAAGTGGCTATCCAGTCTCTTCTTAAAAACCTCCGGGGTTGGAGCACCCACAACTTCTGTTCCTCTGGTTAATTGTTCTAACTGTCAGGAAATTTCTGCTTAGTTCCAGGTTGCTTCTCTCCTTGGTTAGTTTTCATTCGTTGCTTCTTGTCCTGCCTTTGGGAGCTTTGGAAAATAGGTGGACCCTCTCTTCTTTGTGGCAGCCCCTCAAATATTGGAAGAGTCCTGTCATGTCATCCTTACTCCTAAGGGACCTTGGAGTTCTTCTAGTCCATGCAGGTGACCCTATATCATTTCAAACAAATGGCTGTCCAGTCTCTTCTTGAAAACCTCCAGTGATGCAGCATCTACAATTTCTGAGGGCAAGCTGACACCCAGAAATACAGACACACAAGTGCACAAAACAGTTGCCATTGTGTTTAGGAGACCGCAAGCAGCAGAGAAAATATGGAGGAAGATGGGAAGGTCAAACATATATAAAAATGGAGCCCAGCCACCATAATCCACTCACCACTTTGGGTGCAGTGCAATTGTGTGTTGTTGTTTTTTCCTATAAGGAAACGCTAAGAATTGGAGGAGAAGGTATCCTACATTTTTTGCACACAAATCAAGTCAAGAAAACCACCTACATCTCAACTCAAAACCTTCTTGGGTGTCAATCCTAAATTACACCCTCCGAAGTCAAAGGTAGACAAGAAACACATTTTGCTGATGTCTCCCCGATAATCAATCAATTTCCAAGTTTCAGAATTGTGGCTTCCTAAAGATGCTTGTTTCTGCAATTCAGAGATGCCAAAGGCAGGGTTTTTCTAATGCTTTTCAAAAAAATATTATTTTGCAAAACGTGGCACTGTTTTCCATTAGGACTTTAGCTGTGCCCTCATCCTAGGCTTCAGGTGGGTTTTAGGGCATCTTACCTGGCAAGGACAAAGTGCAAAACAGAACGAGCTGAAGTGTCCGATTGGCCATCTTGCCTTCGGGATGGACTGCTCTCCGTCTTTTCTCTGCCTCTGTGTGTGCCTGAAGGTATTGGAAGCAAGCTTAATTTGGGAATGCAGATGGACAACAGCAACTGGAAGCTGGGGGAAGGGAGAATTACGAGCCAGCTCGGGGAAACAAGAGACTGGCATCTCAGCCCTAACTTCCTCTTCGAAATCAAGAGGATTTTTTTGCTTGGAGGCAACTGGCAGAACCAGGCTGGGTCAAATCTTAGATGCCCTCACTCCTTCAGAAGTTGTGGGAGCTTCATCCCTGGAAGCTTTCAAGAAGAGACTGGGCAGTCCTCTATCAGAAATGGTGTAGGGCAGCGGTGGCTAACGTTTTTGGGCTCCTGTACCAAAAATTGTGCACGCACTTGCATGCTCGTGCATGCGTGCCAGCACCCAGAAGGCAATGCGCAACCTCCATGCCCCCTATGCATGTGTATGCAATCCCACCCCCCCACCGCCCCCTTACCTGCATTGCGTCTCACAGCTGATTTTCAGTCAGTTTGAGGCCTTTTTCAGTCTCCCAAAGGCTTGAGGAAGGCTTCTGCAGGTTTTGCAGGCCGAAAACTAGCACTGTTTCGTCACTTCCGGTATTTTCGGAAAAACAGGAAGTGATGAAACAGGGCTAGTTTTCAGACTGCAAAGTCTGCAGAAGCCTTCCTCAAGACTTTGGGAGGCTGAAAAAGGCCTCAAACCCGCCAAAAATCAGTTGTGAGGCACGCTCATGCGCAGTGAGGTACGTTTGCCTAAAGCTCGTGTGCCAAGAGAGAGAGAGAGGGAGAGGGAGGGAGAGAGAGAGAGAGAGAGAGAGAGAGAGAGAGAGAGAGAGAGACTTTTGGCTTCGTGCAAGGAAAACAGCAGAAGCAGCAGAAGTCTTTCTGTCTCTCTCCCAAACTCCGCCAGAAATAAGTCTTTGTGAGACTTGTCATGCCAGTGGAGCCTCTTGGAGCAGGAGGCCTTGCAGAGTCCCAGAGACTCATTTCTGGCAGAGTTTGGGGGAGAGAAAAAAAGACTTTTGCTGCTTTCCTTGCATGCAGCAAAAAGCAGAAAGAAGCAGAAAGAAGTAGCCCAGTGGTCAGGCCAGGCGTGTGGAGCAAGTTCCCCTCTCTGCCCTTTCCCCCCTTCCCCTCACTATCTCGTGTTGTTCTCAATGCAGGCGACGCAAGCCTTGTGTTCCCGCACAGCCTGGATTGCTTTGGGGGTGACATTTTTCTGCGGACCACCAAAATTTTGGTCCTGACCCTGGTTTCCCCCCATCCCCTGGGTGTATCATAATTCATATATTCTCCGATGGGACATATCCATAGCCAAGAGTTATCAATCATGCTCTCCAGTTAGAATTTTGCACGGCAGAAACTTCGGTCACCTAGAAACTTTCTTTGAGAACATTTATGGAATGCAAGCTGCCGCACTGCTTCCCCCTCCCTTTCTGTTGGCAACTCTAAAAAGACCACAGACATATTTTATGAGTTGACACTGAGCTTACTTGAAGGTTCCATGAGGGTCAAACAATTCAAGATGGCAGCCAGTGGCAGCACCAACATCTTGATTTTTTTGGCATGTTCTCTGTGTCACATAGTGGGATTCCAGCCTGTTTCGATCAGGCCATGGGGCGACATATCCTGCAAACCCAGAAAATGGTTTACCATTCTCCTTACAAACCATTTGTTCAAAGGAACAATTGCACTGAAAAAAGTGATTTATGATTTATATTTCTTGCAGACAACTGGTCCGAGAGGCCAATTATATGTTCAAATTTGAACAGCCCCTTCTTTCAACAGAGAAAGAGGGATACAACATTGTCTATCTCCAGTCTACAACATGGTTCTTTCAGCAGTTCCAGGAAGGCTCCACTGCCATTTGCACCACATCAGGTGACCATGAGGACAGAGATCAACCTCCAAGTGGCCTCAACAACCCTCTAAAAAGGATGCAAATGACCAGCTGTCTGCAAGGAGTATCAGTCCTTCCATTCCCCACCATCC